>CABFWB010002668.1:58917-99905 GCA_902151455.1 Timema bartmani | reverse complement strand
TGTACAATGAATATTAAAATATAACCGTTAGAATTTATGGAAATTTTGATTTAAAAAAGATAAAATCACGGGTACAAATTTGGAAGAAAAAAACACACAAATACGGCTGTCATTCAATTTTAGCAAGATTTTACTTTAGGTAAAGTATCAAACTGGACAGTAGACATGTCAAAGTGAACCTATCATCAAACAAAAAAGCAATATTTATAATTAATTTTAAATAATCATCTAAGTTAATAGTTAAATTATTTGTACTTTCCAAACAAACATGTGTGTTTGTGTTTAGTTATGGTTAAGCTATTTTAATGTATAGCAAAATTTATAAAATAAAAATGCGCAATGCATGTTTGCTATATTAAATTCACTACTTTTATGAATAATGCTTTACTATTCTGAAAATTGAATAATGACACTTAGACGAGGGAATTAAACCCGGGACCTTTGACTAAGTATGCCAATGCTCTTACCACTGAGCTATCCAGGAATCGGCCCATGCATAGGGTCATTCTTCACTCATATTTTAAGGCAAAGTCTATGATGGACGTGCAGAAATATTCGGCTCTAAATGTGTGACTTTATTAGAAACACGAGCTATTAGATAACGCAGCCACCTTCGACTTGGTAGTTGGCTTATTGCTGCCACGGGACGATTGCTGGATAGCTAGGTGGTCAGATCATTGGCGTAATAAGCCAAAGGTCCCGGGTTCGATTCTCGTGTCCAGGTTTCATTTTTCAATTTTCAGAATGTGACACCTTGATGGAGTAAATCCTCAACCAAAGCATTGATAATATCATTGGCTATTTGAATCTTAAAAATGCTTTACAATTCCATAACCACCCCAAAATTGTTTCTATTTTTGTGATACCTACCTATTGTCATTAGTCATCGAATTATTTTCAGTATGGATTATATTTGGAGAAATTGATAACAAAATAAATATTACTCTCTTTTTTTACGCGAAGATAAAAAGTAGGTATAATTACTGTCCTCAAGAAAAAAGAAAGAGGTTACAGGTATTTCCGAGAAACTAGTAAGCTGTAGCTCATTTCCAAAGTTGCACATTCTCACCCATCTCATTCTCTCTCTCTCTCTTCTCAGTTCTACACAACCCTAGGGAGGCTGAGACCTTTCAAGGCAGAAACTACCCAACCACCAGTTACGAGTTGCCTTTAAACATGAAGGTCATTTCAAAGTTATTTGCAAGTAAACCTCGTTCTTAAAACAGAAGGGTGCGAGGTTTTGGAAGATTCGTTGACTAAAACTATTTTGCGACAGTTCAGAAAATCAACAGATTTAGTGAGAAATCTATTGACTAAGAACACAAATCACTGAAAATATTGAGGAGAAACAAAGGGTATAGTTCCTTTTAGGAAAACAGAGGATTTGGAAAGAAAAAGTGACTATTTCCAAGCCAAATCTAAATTACGAGTTGTCTTGTATAATGATTCTCGGAACTTAAAAAGTGTAAATCATTGTTAAGATGTGGTCGCATAGCTGATAATGCACATTAAAAATGACTGATTTGTGGCCGAAATTCTAGATGAACCAATAATTATATATTTTGATTTTTTTAATATGACTGTATGGACACTTTTCGAAATTACAAGTGAATTATATAATTATTTTTGATGCATACATTTTTAAAATTAATTCAAAAAACACCTTTTTAAAAATAGTTGGATTTAAAAAAACATTCAATTATAAATTTTGTGTTTAATTTACAAATATAATATTTTGAATCGCGTAAACCTATTTCCTGGTCTATAAATCGGTCATTAGTTACATACATTTGGGCTTATAACAAGATGGGGGCGACAACCCCCACTACAGCTACTCAAGCCAAGATAGAGTGGAAGTGTTTGGGTAGAACCCAAAATTCAGTCGGCAGTAATCCTATTGTTCGCTTGATAGTCGCTTTAATTACTGTCAAAAGAAGGATGCAAATTCAGGCACTTGGAATTTAAAAGATGGGATATTCGCAACGATCATTTTGTACTACACAAGTTCTTACAGAAATAGTTTATTTAATTGGAAGGAGGGCACCTGCATCTTTGTTAAAAAAAAAAAAAAATTTTTCAGTTAACTCATTTTATGTTTTTTACGTACGAAGTGTACCGCACATTTTGCTCCAGTTGTGATTTTATGGAACATCCAATTTTTTTTGTTGCAAACATGATACTTTACATTTCAAAAATCTCTACAGGACTGTAATTATTTTGAAGCCATTCAGGCTGTTCCCAAGTTGGGTCTGGTGCTAAAGGCAAATCCATATCTTGCCCCTTTCGGCAAGGAGTTATAGTTTTTATTCTATTAGACTTATTTTCATTATCTGGTGTGCTAACATTTTCTAGGTATTCTTCTGGAATATCTTCTTCACCCATAATTGTACTATCAATACCTGTGTCTTGAAAGTGCTAGGCGTGCAACTCTGCTGTAGCACGAAGTTGAATACCACTGAGATGATTGATGTCTGGGTTGATAAAATCTTCATCTTCACTGTCTTCATCACTAAGGGGTTTTTCAGGAGGACCCATGAAGACCTTTGCCTCTAATATGTTCTCATCATCATCCAAAATTGAAATTATTTCATCTAAAGTCAGCCTGAAATCCAAAAAATAAAAAGATAAAAACTTAGTAACCAACTACTCATTCATTCCCACTGCCCCTATATTGGGGCATCAATGTATTTGTTACTGTTTACAGAGTAACATTTTATTTATTGATGATATTACTATTAAGCACAGTAAATAAACTAATAATAAAGTGGAAACAAACAATAAATAACTATAATAGTAAAAAATACATTGACAATAGACTTACGTTTTCTTTGTTGACATGATGTCCTCAATAAGGTGTTTCTAAACTTTCAACACATTTTTTAATAATTTTGTTATGATTAAATAACTGCTACAAACAATTTGAACTATCGCTAATCTAGTAATTCAATGTGAGATATTTCCTGAACAACCAAATAGATGGATAGAGAAAAATAAAAAGTTCACCGCACCACTATTGGGTCGATGGGAATAAATGGGTTAAGAAGAAAATAATAATAATAATAATAATAATAATAATAATAATAATAATGGAATTCAAGAACCAATATGCCAAACAAGCAGCTGTAAGTTTCAAGGATTTATTTGAGTTTCAAAATAAACGATCTCAAACATTTCACCTATGTTCAAAAATTTTTATGAGTGGACAGACAGGAAACAACAGAGAACTCATCCGTCAAGCGAAGACAAGTCGACGAAAATATTTACAAAAGTTCTACTTGTCAACATCAGAACGATATTGCTTATGTAATGGTATTCAAAAGCTAAACAGATGTACATATTTCTTCCAATTAAATAATAACATTAGTTTTAAGATTGGAAGGTGGAGGGTGACAAGAAATTAAATAGAATTGGTCTCAATTTGTATCATACGTTATTATTGCCATTATAAGATAATTTGTTCAATACATTTACATCGCCATATGTTGTTGCATGATGATAACAAGGATTCATAAAATCAAGCGAGGCAACAGACTCTGAGGGTGAAGTAATTACCAAATAAAATGAAGACTCAACAGTCTAGATATTATTCAATAGACTTCAATCTAAAATTCAAGTATTCCTAGATACTGCCCTAGTACGTGTTAAGGATTCCCGTTGAAACTTTCACACAGTTGATGCCACACTCGACAGTGTTTTTTCAAACAGATTTTATCACGGAATATTTTGTTCATAATTTTCGGCTGAAGAAGAAGATACATCCAATTAATCTGCAAACCTTCGGGTATTTAGTCTCACAAGTCAATTCATCAGTCACTATGGAAATTAAATTTAAGTGAGTCATACTAAAACTTCAGTTAATTGAATTTTGGCAGCTTGAAGAAATGAGGCAGGTGATTTTCTCACCCTAAGAACTAGAATGTGATATCCTATTCTAAGATCATACCAATAGACAGGATTCAGGAATATATGTTGAGAACTTCTAATGAGGAAGAAACAAAAGACATTTGAGAAGTCTAAGCAAATGGCCACACATCGCTTCTAAATAATATAACAAAATGAAACATTACTTAAATAATCCATAAATTTGTGCCTGAGTTCGAAACTCTTATCCACATGGAAAATATTGATAAACAAGATGACCAAAATTATTACATCCCACAACACCTTGTTTTCAAGCGGAAAAGTTCTACAATCAAGACTCAGGTCGTATTCGAAGTTTCAGCCAGAATAGATAGTAGCTGCAGCTGTCCTGTGGCTCAAGATTATCTCTGATTGACAATTATCAGGTTTCATATACTTCAGATAGCATTTACATCTGACATAGAAAAGATTTATCATCAGGTCAGGATTAATCACAAATACAATTTTTTACAGTGCATAATTTGGTGAGAAAGGCCGCAAACTCAGCTAGCAACCCAAGCACCCACCACTATAACATATGGAGCTCCAGCCACACAATTTTAGCTACAAGATGCTTGAAGCAACTTGCCATTGATGAAGCCAAAACCTTTCCATATGCATCACCGTTCTTTCTGCGAGATCTATACGTGCATAAATGCATCTCTGATTCTCTGGTGCTGAGAAACTAGAAGACGACCATATAATTTGATTGCAAACTCAAGAGATTCTCAGTTATGAATGATTGACACTCCAAAATTGGTGACCAAATTTTGCAGAATTATTAACTACAAATTAATCCTTTGCTACAGGATACCCAACATGCCTTAATCATTTTAGAAATAGTGAAAATTTGTCACATCTCATCGCTGAAAAGGGGGTAATCACAAAACGCTTTATTTGGTAAAGATATTCTCTATTTTTAATCCTAGGTACTCATCTCTCTTGTAGTGATTCTGTTCACATAATTTATTCAAAACGTACATCAAGAAGGTTGATTCAGATGGTCTGTTGACACCAACACTCTTGAAAAAATGGAAGTATATATTTAAATTAATTTTCTGCAATCATTTATATCGGTATGTCTCGATTTGTGCTTGGCCAAGCTGTACCAAAGAATATTCAAATTCATTGATTCCCTCATGCCCCAGTTAGGCAGGCTTACAGTGGTTACTTTTACATAAGATCAAACAACAAAGAAAGTAAGGCAGCCGTTAAGTTCTTTGGGCTAAATCAAGTGTTTCTGTATCTAAACAAGTGTCTCTTCCACGTTTGGAAATTTGAAGATTTCGTTCACGACGTTTCACGAAGAAACTTAATTTATGCGGTGGATTGATGTAAATATAACTTTTATGGTGACAGTTCTATTTAAGTAGGTGGACGATTACAGATGGCTTTACTGTTCTATGAAGAAATACATAAAATTATTCTCCCTCCCGACAATCATCTACCTGGACTGATAATCAATGTAGAACAATTGTGGTAGCATTATGTTTCTCTTCATCATTTGATAGCTTCATTGCTTCAATGATTCTGGATTCTGAGAACTAAACAAATCTTTAAAAATCCACCCAATCATGTTCAACACGTCAGAAGGAGAATACTGTTGCTTCACAGCAAGCTATGTGAGGTATCTCAATGGCTCGCATTTCTCCATACAATCTAGTCAACAATGTGAATATTGATTATCGTAATAAAATCTTGATAAGAACAGCTACCAAAAACAGTAAGATAACAGTAAAGGCAGACAAAACGGTATTAATCTGCCTAGCTACGAAATCCAGTCAACTAAAAGAGCTATCAGATCTCACCAGCAGTGTTATCATAGCAAATATGAGGCGTTTTATATTTCGCAGAGAACATCCATCTCATATATTTTATTATAATGGCAATAACTTTGTTGGAATCTACAAGGGACTGAAAAAAATCATTTAAGACTACAACTAAAGAATAGAACTTCTCAATCTAACAGCTTTATTGGGAATAACGTGGCATTTCAGTCCCTCAGCAGTCCCACACTACGGTAATATTTGGACGGCGTCAATTAAATCCATCCAGTACCACTTATGATGAGTAATGAGAAACATCTTTACATTAAAAAATCTGACCATTTTAACAACACAAATTGAGGCCGGTTTCAATTCACACCCTTTGGTTAATTTGGGGGACTGTTGGGGGAATGTTGTTGATACGATGTAATTGTTAATCTAAGAAAAAAAATCGATTTTAGTAATTATGTAATTATATTACCACTTATCTAATGTACTTTTAATATATTCAATCCACTTATTAGAATTTGTGCTAATCTTTGAAAAGTCTGGTCATATTGTTTATATTCTTAACAATATTTGAAGAAATATGGGTGGGATAATGCTCTAGATTTGGCGATTTGACCTTATCTTATCTTATCTTTACTATGCTGGCTTATGGAGGAATTTATTTATGAGGTTGAGACACCAGTAAGGCGAATTACATTATTCCCAGATGATAATCCGGAGAAGGGGGATAAGGGTCACGAAAGGGACAGGTAGGACATGACTGTGATATATCATAATGAAGATGCGTTAGTAGAGCCAGCAACACAGGATGATATCAAAAGGCTAATAGCAGGATTGAGAAGGAAGAAGGCACCTGAACCTGATGGAATCAGATTCAAGGTGATTCATGAAATCAGTGAGCAGGTAGCACCCTTCATGGCTCAGTTCATGAGTGAGTGCTTGATTTAGGGCAGAATACCAAATGTGTGGAAGTGGAGCGAAGTGGTCGTTTTGAGTAAAAGTGAAGATAAAGACCCACAACTCCCAAAGTCGTTTAGACCAATATGTCTGATGAATGTAATTGCAAAACTGTAGGAAAAAATGCTATGTAAGAGGTTACAAAAACACAAGGAGGAGGTGAGAATTCACCTTAAACAGTACAGTTTTAGGAAGGGCAGCTCTACAGAGGATACGATCTGTGATGCTCTTAGCCTAATAGAAAATTCAAGGGCAACATATTAAATTGGAATAATCGTGGACATCTCGGGTGTATTTGATAACCTATGGTGGCTAGATTTATCTAAGCGCTTAAGAGGACTAAACTGTCCGGGGAGTCTTTACAGGAGTTTTAAAGACTCCTGTAGGGACAGGTATGTGAACCTGAGGTGTCTGGGAATAACAATAAGTAAAAGATTAACAAAAGGATGTCTATAAGGATCGGTTAGTGGTCCAAATCTTGAGATATTCGTCTCGAGCCTGGGTTGCTAGAGATTGAGGCTCTCCCTGAGGTGGTGGTAGTGGTTGCTTTTGCAGATGAATAGCTGAGAGTGGTGGAGGCAAATTCTAGGAATGATCTGGGAGTGAAAAGTAATACGGTACTAAATGTCTTAGACAAATGATGTATGAAAGTAAAACTCAGCTTGGATCCAATGAAGACAACCTACATGCTATTCAGGGGCGTCCTCAAGAGGAACCCTATGGTTATGATAGAAAAACAAACAATAAAAAGGAGTGAAATGGTCAAATACTTGGGAGTGATATTTGAGGAGAAACGCATCTTTTTGGCTCATATTGACAATGTATGTGGGAGAGCCTTAAGGGTTATGAATGGAATAGTCATTATAGGGCAGTGGAAGTTCCATATACCCTTAAAACTGATTAGACTATACCAGCAGGCGTTACTTGTGTCCATGGTGGGTCATGGAGCAGGAGTGTGGGCTCATTAACTAAGAGTAGATAGGGCCAAAAGGAAACTCATAAGTCTTCAGAGGAAGATCCTCATGAGACTTTCTTGGGCATACAAAACGGTACTAACGAACGCGTTGTGCGTCACACTAGGTGTCTGGCCCCTAGAATTAGAGTTGCGGAAGAGGACCGCTAGATACTGGCTCAAGAATGGCAAACTATACATAGTTTCAAATTTGACAGCCAATGGTGTAAGTAGCACGAATGGCATAAAATACACTACTCTGGGGAAGTGGCAAGCAGAATGGGAATAGAGTAACACTGGCAGATGAACGTTCCAGTTATTCCCGAATGTACAAGAAAGACTAGGAACGAGATATCTTCAACTTTCCCAGGAGCTTGTCCACTATATTACTGGACATGGCCCATTTCAATCATCCCTATTAGGGAGGAACTTGAGTGAGACTGACTTATGCTATTGCTATGATAAGGCAACGCAGGATCACGTGACCTTAGAATGTATATTTGCATAAGGCGAGAGAACGGAGCTATTAATTCCTATACACGCAAACGCCATATACAATATATTGAGGGATGTGAACCGGTGTAGCTACCTCGATGACATAGTAAATACGGTATCGAAGGCAGAAAGGGGCAGACATATTGACGAATTAAAGTAAAGAAGGAGACTAGGAAGGTACAGACACATGAGGCAAAACCAACAGGAAGAAATAACGGAGGAGGAAGTGACGAGTGAGGAAGACAAAGAAGTAGAAATAACATCACACTCAAACGAGACATTACCAAACTGATGTATCAAATAAATCCAGCAACTAAAATCAAAAGGGAGGATGGTTAAGATCTTGATGAGCCCTGAACACATCTAGTACTATAGCCAAGGGAAGGTGACTCAGGGATACCAGCGGTGG
This sequence comes from Timema bartmani, assembly GCA_902151455.1. Lineage (NCBI taxonomy): Eukaryota > Metazoa > Arthropoda > Insecta > Phasmatodea > Timematidae > Timema > Timema bartmani. The sequence goes on along the minus strand of CABFWB010002668.1, from coordinate 91,417 downwards.
TAATCGCTGTTGAACCCATAGTTATCTGGAATACCGTCTAGAGGTGAAGGAAGACAAAGAGGAAAATAAAAGAGAAGCCGGAGATTGCTCTTAACTCAAATAGTCCTGCTCGCTTGTAAACAAGCGTGATGCTGGGCTGGATCCACCGAGCACTCCAAGGATGTTAACTGGTTTTGAGAGGAAGTGACCATATAAGAAAAGAAAATGTGACTCCCTACAAAGAATAGTTACAGAAATTAAAATACAGAATACATCACTAGATATAAGTTAGTTTAAGTAAATATAAGTTCTAAACTAGGTATAGAAAAACGAGTAACTATATATGGCGATCGTAACTCCAATAGGTAAACAAGGACCATTATAATTGACAGTTAAATTCAATATAAGAAAATTAGTAGTTTTTCTGCATAGTAAAGGAGCTACCAACTCCGATAGGACGCCTCCTCGGGTTGCGGATAGGGGGAAGCTCGCCTCCTCTTGATGTTCTAGGAGTTCTGAAAACATAGTTCCAGGTGGCTACTGGGAGATCAAAGGGGGAGAATATCGGGCAATTAAAATACCCAGGGAGGACCAACCGGTACAGGTTGAAACAAAATGATAATTTAGGCAATAATAGGACAAATAGCTTAGAAATAGCTATGGGTTTAAATCCCAGATAGTTTATATGATCAAATTTTGAAATTAAGTATAGAATGAAAATTATTTTAAAATGAATAGAGAAAAATGTCCTGATTTATAGTAGAATAAGATGTCATGACATATGAACAATGAAGTTGAAAAAACCAGATGATAGGATGATACGTGAGAATGATGATGATGGAAATCTGAGAGTACCTACAGTTTAACGTGGGTTCCGAACCACGGTCTAGCCTGGTTTTCCCCACGTTCACAAAGCGTGAAAGAATACACTTTGCCAGAGGTGAAGAAAGGATTTGATAATCAAATAAATATGTGCCATGACCGGGAATTCAACCCCGTGCCCCTAACACAGAGATTTGTCACCGCACCCCTAGACCGTCAAGTCCTCAGTTTAATAACTATTGTGATTATTGAGAAAATATATTTTCATCAATTTTTTTGACAATAACTGTAAATTTTAAGTTCTTTAAGAATCAGCAATCTACTAAACATTAAATATTTCAATGTCATGATAATTACTGGGTTGTTTTAAATATGTCAATAGCTCTTGTTGTATCCGGCCTAGAGAACATGAAAACATTTTATCTTATTAATCATCTTTAGTCGACTTGTGTTATAAATACAGATAATGTTAACACCATTGTGCCGTAAATGTATTCTGCTGGTATAAAATTTCTCCTTGCCAAATCTTCCAAAATATAATATTTTCGAATTTTCACCAAAATGTGTCTAATAGCCTTTTTAGGATACCGGTATTTCAAATATGTCAGATATATTTCATTCAAATACTTGTATAGCCTTTCTCCCTCTAATTAAGACTTGTTAAATCAGTTATTTGTAAACTTTAAGGATAATAAGTGTCCGAAACTATAGTTTGTTTTTTAGTATGGACACTTTTTTCCGTTGACTAAATTAATATTTTAAAAAAAGTGTAGTTTCCTTAATTATCCCTGTGTTTTCTTAGTTTAGTTTAGTTTAATAAATTGGTTCAAAAGCTATAAACGAAATCCAAAGATACTCATAGATTCAATTTTCAAATATAATATATTTTAAGTCAACATAAATAAGACTAAGAGCGTTCCATTAATCCAAAAAAAAAAATTATTTTGAGTCCCATCCTCCACCGATGGTGTTGTTTCATTATTTTCCTTGTCTAATGTAACATTGTGTTAACGGGATCGCAAAAGTGCCCCAAGCTGTGTAGATACATTGTAGTAATCCACTTCGTGACGTTAAATATTCGGCGTCGGGTGAGATTTATTATTCATATAAGTAAAATGTGTTCAAAATATATCGATTATTAGTTTATTTGAACATAATATTAAAATCCCATCATTAATATGAACTCATGGGTCACTGTCGGATATCACACCCAGTAAATATCTACGCGAGATACATGGGTTTTCACGGTTAGTTTTATTCTTAAATTTTAGCATCGCGTCTTTCTAACTGTTCGGGTTATACGCTTGTGTATTAATTACGTTAGTTGTTTTAAGAAAGAGTAAAATAGTATTTATAGGAAGTATACTCGCATTTGCGTGGAAAGAGAGTAGAAAAGAATTTAGGCAAATCACACTCAGTACACCCAACCGAGAATCGAACCTCAATCTCCCTGTCACAAGCAGTCTTAACTACTACGAGAGTAGGGCGTTAGATCACGTGGCCACCGGATCGGATCATAGTGAAGTTAGACTAATAAAAGTTAGATCAAAATGTCGGACAAGAAGTAAACGTGTTAGAATCACAAGGTCTCAACAAAGATTGGTGTGAGTTAACGGAGGAGAAAATGAACCTCAAATAATATCTCCGGCTTTTAGAACCTTATTCGCACAACGCATCGTAATACTGCTCCATTACAGTCCCTTATTTAATAACAAAGAGGACTCCAGCCTGTCCGGGTAAGAGTAGGATGGAAGAGTGACGAAATACTTTGCAATACTAAAGCAAATAGTAGTCTAATTTTGAATATCACAGCGCATTAAATGCATAAAATTATATGAGTTTAAAATACTGATAAGACAATAAAATTATACTCTATTAAATTATAATACTTTTTTATTATCACAGGCCTTGTTTCGATTCTCATTCCTTTTAACATTCAATATGTATTGTTTTTCATAGTGCTTTCGACAAACTAAATATATATTGCATGCAATCGAGTATACGAGCAATATCAATCAAAGCCATATATTATTTAATGCTATACCAAGAGCTATAACAATAATTAAAAAGAGAATTACATAAAAATACTCTCCCACATTATTAGAATTGCTGACGTCAATAATATAGGTGGTCTAAATAAAAACCCAATATAAATGATGGAGAACAAGTTTGGAAATTGTTTCCCATCGAGAGTTCTCTCCTCGGTCATTATTTCACACTTGCTAACTTTTTTACATAAGTATATTATTTCAGTTGTATCTTAGCTACTATATTTTAAGTCAGTGTTTCTGAAACAGTTTAATACCCTAATCAATCTCTCTAATTTTGCTAATTTTCAAAAATAGTCAACTTTAAATGTTTTCAAACTGGAAAATAATGTGTAATCATTTGAAAAAATAGTATTATAAACCACACAATCTAAGATTTAAAAAAAAATTAAATGTGAAACAAGAATTTATATACAATTACACCATCTTTAGACTAAGCTCACTATTTTCAGATGAACTATAACGCTTAAATAAAATATCGTTTACTACCACACAGTTGGGGAAACATTTTCATGTAAAATGAAAGTTACATAGTGTTCATGTTAGAGTTTACAGCTCCTAGAATAAAACGTACATTTAGTTTACCAGGAAAGTTGGCAAGCATAAATTTTTGTTTCAACTGTGTAAGGCCTGTTTAATAGGACCATAATGGAGTCCATCATGATAAGCTTTCAACGTAAATATTAAAATTATTTATTATAAAATATTTACTTACTTCAATGTCTTTCTTCGTCACATAAATGTAATTTATTGTCACGTATAAAACAACAGTCATGAATGAAAGCAAACATGAATTATAATAACTATAATTTGATAATTGATGAACTTAATTTCAAAGTCTCAAAGATGGAGCAGTCGATTATAAAATAGAAAGTGTGCCACTAAAATCGTATTGCAAGAGAAAATAATTCAAAAATCTATTTTTTTAAATTATTATCGATAACTGCAAAGTTGGAAATTTAATACTAAATGAAAAGAGAGAAATTATTATTGAATAATTCTTTTGAAGTATTTGTCACCCATTAATAGATTTTATAGTGTTAAATATAATGTTGTGTATTCTCAATTGTGTTCGTGATCGAATTAATAGATACTCATGATACCAATGTACATTTAAAATAACGTATGAAGGACAACATTCAACAAATATATGGTGAAAATAAATAAAGGGCCGTAGAACGAAATATTTTTTGAATGGTTAGTTTACACAGCATCAGACGATGGATTTGACATTGGTTTTTCATTTCATTGCACTTCTATTTAATGCAAAATATATCACGAATAAGTCTATCCTAAAAGAAGTGCAGGCCTTATCATCAAAGACTCAAGAAACATTGACTAAAACAACAACAACATTGATACAATCAAGACGTGATAACTCTATAGATATACATCCCTCCATCGTAGTTACTAAACACAAAGATGTTGATGATACATTTTTTTATGGTTTTCTTTATCACGTACATTACAATAACTTACAACTCATACTTGTTCAAAATGACACGATTCTACCAAAACAGGAGGAAGCCCTCGATGATGCCAGTACAGGTGAAGTTTTTTATTTATCTTAGAGATGAGCTTGAAGAAGACTGCTTTTTAAATTCTGCATACCCAATCAATGAATTAAATATGTGGAATAGTAGAGGATATTTCTTTATAATTATAACGAGTGCGATTTCCGAAATATTTCCCCATGTTGAAAGAGTATTCAAACAGTGTTGGGAGGAGTATAAACTATTGAATATTCTTGTTTTATTTTCACTGTCAGAAAATACTTTGGTCAACTCTCAATCTTCAAGGAAACTGGTAAGTTATGGAAATGTTCAAGTGCTCACTTACAACCCATTTAAAGGTATCGTGGACCAAATAAAGATTACCTGTAAATAATTGGAAGAAAATATTGCCTTCGGAGAAGTTGCGTGACCTTCATGGATATCCTTTTAAAGTCTGCATTGCCCGTTATCCCCCAAAGATTTTTGAGAGCATTGATGCAAACGGTGAGAAGACATTGAAAGGTACTAATGGACTTTTGCTTTCAGCAGTTCTTAAACACATGAATACGACTCTAATAGTTATACCTCCTGTTAAAAATATATATGGCTGGGCGTTTCCTTACGATGACGAACGTACTTCGTTAGATGTATTCATCAATGGAATACCAGACATTGATGGAATGTCGGTAGGTGTTTCACTTGCTAAATTAGATGCAATGACATATCCTCATGATTATGATGTATACACTTGTTTGGTTCCGAAGGCACAGCTGCTACCTAAATATATGAATCTGATCCTACCTTTCAAAGAATAAACTTGGGGGATCTACTTAGTGACATTCGGTTTCGTTGCGATTGCTGGTAAATTACATATTAAATTCAACACTCGACATGAAGATGACGCAGTAGGCAGAAGTATACTACTGGAAACGTATCGAGTCATCGTAACTGGTGCCACAACAATTTTGCCAATACATACGACACAAAGATTTTTCTTGTTGCTATGCTTGATATATAGCTTAATCATTAGCAATGCTTATCAAGGTTCCTTGACTAGCTATCTTACTCAGCCTAAATACCATCCGGATGTCAACACATTAACAGAGTTTGAAGAATCAACGTTTAAAATGTCAATAAACCACGATCCAAATATATATTCAAAAGTTAAATCAAATACGATTGATATATCCTTAATAAAAATATTTATTTCCATGACTACATTTTCTTCCAATATTAGTAAAGATTTGCATGACGCAGCTTTCCATCGTAATGTTTGCTTCTTCACAGGATCGTTCTTTGGTACTTATCAAATAAATCAACGTAAGTATCAAGATAACGGCAGACCATTGCTTCATCTAATGAGAGAATATTTTCAAGCTAGTCCAGTTGTATTCAGGTTAGCAGAAAACTCCCCTTATTTAGATAAATTGAATTCTATGATAGCCCGTATTATTCAAAGTGGCTTGTATAAGAAATGGAAAGATGATGTTCTTTCCTCCTACATATTGACGCCACTTACTCATACCAAACCGTTAAGTAAGTTACATTTGCAATCAGCGTTTTATATTTTATTCTTTGGTTTAATTTTAAGCTTGATATTATTTTTAGTAGAAATTGTCTTGTTTTTATTTATTAAATAGTTGGGATTGCAACTTTTAAGCATATAAAAGACATTTTTGAATTGAGGATGTTTTATTAAAAAGTTGACATGATATGAATGCTCCGTTAATGTTTATAGGTATGTCGGAAGATTAGGGTGGCTGTAATTATTGAAGCGCTAAGGGATAGGTTAATACATCAAATGTACTAAATTAAACATGATCTTTGAATTTTTTAAATATGGTTCCATAGAATTTTACATTCTTATATTCATAAAACTGATGATAACTATTTTTAACATAAGTTTATTTTCGACATATAATTAAAGTATTAATTTTTTTTAAGCACTCCGTCCTACTATATGATGAGGTTTTATACACGTACTAGTTACGCTAATGAGTTAGAGATGAAATTCAAATTTAGAGTAAGTGTACTCACACTTTCGTGAAGGGATAGTGAAAAAACATTATCAAAAACCTTCAATACACCTATTGCAATTCGAACTGCTTTCTCCCTGTCATAATTAGTCTATCCTAACAAGAGAGTGAAGCCTTAGGACATAGACCATGGATCTACTGTGCCGGTTGAGGCTGACACTTGAATTGATCTTGTTTGTTTATTGTAATCACGGGGTAGCGTGGAATTGAAAGAAACTATTTATCTTAATGTTATATTAAAGTTATCATTATTATTGTAATGTAAATCTAAAAGTAAGTATTTGTTTAAGTTATATTTCAACCTTTTGGCCACTAAAGCGAGGGGAAATGCAGATTAGCGACACCTAGTTTAAAAGTCAGTTAAATACTAGAGTCTAATCTGACCAGTCATATCATAGGGTCAGTAGTATCCGTCTTGGGAGGCGCACATGGTAGCAGAGCGTGTTTTTATAATAAATATTTTGTTTATTGGGATTTCGATGGTAGGTTGCTATTTACACATTTTACTGTTAAAATGATTTCTTCAATGATTAGACGACTACTTTTATAAATGATATATTCGTCAGTGAACCATTCAAATTATGAAATTTTCTCCGAGCTATAATCAGCCACAAAATAAATAAATAAATTGAGAAAATAAACGACATTCGAATTATTTTCAACTCCCTCACGTCTTGATCTAAACTAAATACCCGATTCAACAAATACACAAGATTCAGAGGATAAACATCGCTTCAAGAGGTAAATGACATCAACTTGGGCCGGCCATCGCGGGACCATTCAACTGAGGAATCACGAACCATACCTTTCAATGTGGACATAAGTCGACTAACTACAAGCAGTGAACATCGATTATATGAATTAAGCTAACTAAACTTTTTACATTTTAATTTCAAAAATGCCTTTAATCTTTTCTATTCAAATATGTATATGTTCAAGCGTGTCTTAAACTCTGAGCCTACTCAAATTTCATTTTAAAAACTACCGTTTGGAACAGGTGTAATAGGGTGAAATATTTAACTTGTCGAGTGTGGAATTTAAACAAGTTTTTTAAAATTGTAAATAGCAAAGAAAAGAAAATTGCTTGGGATAGCTAAATATTTATGATTTGAATTTTATAAATTTATGGTAAAGGCAATGATTACTAGACCTAAAATTACACAGATAACTGAATTAATAAATAGCTAATTGCAATTGACTAAGCAATTTGACCTCATAAAAGTTAGATTTTGTTGTCATTTTTCTAGGCACTAATGACATCTTAAAATATAATTGGACATGAACCAAGGAGGGATTTCATGTCAGTAATTAAACAGTTTAAAGCTTTGTTTGGAATAGGCAGTGAGTACGTGTGTATGACCGTTTATGTGACGGTACCTACCATAGTTGAATGAAACAATTTTCCAGCAGTAGATTATCAGACTAAAATTGTTGACACTATATGAATGTAACTTTTCTAGCTGTCAATTCTAAATAGGTTATTAGTTTTAAGTTCATTTCTAGTATAGTTAGTTTTAAGCTTAGTTTTAAATTTAATTTTAAGTACCGTGATGTTTAATAGTAATTAAATAATAGATTTGACTAAATCGTGTAACACTGTCTCGGAAGACAGAATCACTTTCAAAGAAATTGTTCTAGATAATTTTGCCCAAACCAAAATCCTTGTCATAATTTTGTTAGATATTAGTGATTCTTGTAAAAATAAGTGGAGCTGCGGGCCAATTCGAGCTCACACAGTAGCGATTAAACAATATTATGCTATGATTAGACTGAGTTGCAAACAGGCATACGTGGTGACCCTAGTGACACGGTCACCCATAATTATATACAATAAATATTCCGTATTAGATTATCAAGTAAGTTTATTGAATCAAGTTATACTTTAATTTAAAAGCGAAACGGTACGAGTAATAAATATATATGAACTTTTTTTTTTTTTTTGCTATGATCGTAGTTTATTGTACAGGGAATACTGTCAAAGCAATGGCCACGCCGATATTGCACTTGAAACAGGAAGGGCTTACTGTTTTAATTTGAACGTTCACTTAGGATCCCGTTCGGTTAGATTAATTATTTCTTGTATTTTGTTTGATCTATTAACAACACGGAATATCCAGATCCGTGCCGTCCATTCAAGGACGAATTACACCATGAACTAATAATAATAGGCGTTAAACCAGAGAAAACAGTGGAGTCGATGAGATTCCAACTGAGCGAGACTTTTGGAAAAGAACGAGGCGAGGATGGACCCTTGTTCTTACAAGAAAATATTCCTGTCTTTTCGGAAGAGTATCCATTGCTATGTGAGAAACTTTAAAACGCGAAAACCTCGTTATCTCAATACAACAAACATGTTCCGTCATTAGAAAAAAATTACTCAGCACTTACATTCGATTAGAAGCTAGAATCCGCAGACTAGTAGTAGACTCTTCCGAAGAGAGGGACATGTTCTCGAAACTCGACAAGGTTTTTAACGAATTTAAAAATCCAAATGAAATAAAGTTTCTTAAGAATAAAGGAAAACATTACGGGATATATTGATCCAGACGAATCTCCGGTAAAAATACGAATAATCCTAAACCTAAATCTATAATAGATCCTCCTTAGGACAACCGGTTTTTCGTAACATTAAGCTTGGTGCGAAAATTGGATGCTAGGTTGAATAGTCATTCTAACCCAATAGACTTTCTGGAAAAAATCCAGGGGAAATAAAAGGAATGTTATAAATTGTCGGATGACAGTATTGTCAGATTTGTTTGAGGGACAACGTTCACTTTGATTACTTAATAATTACAGGAATTGAACAATCTGGGATACATTTCTCCAATTATTTTGGCTTTGTTTCTTCCCATCTAACTATCTCGATGATCTCTAAAAGGAAATAATGTACCGGGTACAACTCCCGATATTGAGTAATCGAATAATTCACTCATATTCAGACATTGATGCTCAGATGTGAAGGGTATTTGAACTTTAAGATCGCAGACCGCGTCTACGCAAATCTTAGACCTGATATAAAAATCAACATTAGAAGTGGTGAAATCATTTCCGTCACTCAGTTGTTGGAACCAGCCGTTCATTTTCAACAATGCCGTAACGAAATAAACGAATACGGCACTAGAAGACAAACCACTCGACAAAATGAACCAAACTCAAGTTATAGGGATGCACGCAAACGCACCTTTTACAACATAAACTCAGGGACGTATTGCCCCAATAATGAATCCAAATCTCGTCAGTCCAACGCCAGTTTCAGAATAAACTGGGTTACGCCGTTTAGGGAGCGGAGATGTTATAAGTGTCAATCTAAATACTATCTTGCGCCTAAGCGAGTCAAATAATAAGATAATTCACTATTGGTAGCATAGGCGCTTTTATAGGTGTGTCTAGGTACACATTAATGTCTAGACATTATATTTGTATTGTATATTTCAACTCACAAAATAATATTTGATTTGTGTGCTAAAATGGAGAGAAGTACTTTCCAAAGTTTGAAGACATTTGACCTTTGAATTGATGACTCGACCGACATTAGCGGAAAAACACAGTTTCATACCTGTAACAGATTCATTCGTAATGATGAAATAATCACACAGTTTTATTTTTTTGTTGAAACAATCTTGAAATATATACCATAGGACAAGAAATTGTTCAACCCTCATTTAAGTAGATGAAAAAGTTTATATTATATCGAAATTTTGTACTTAAATTTGAATGGATGAAGCCCAATCAAACATACACTAACCAGCTGATTTGAAGCTGGTTTTAAATCAAGCAGAGAACATTGTAGATGTCATCAAAATAAAACTATAAACGATGTATGTATTTTTCAACTTGAGTGTGCAAATACATGGAATCAGAATTTCATTGCCTAGTTCAGAATCCGAGGTTCTCTGTTTATCTCTCGAAAAATTTAAAATTGGGTTTTGTAATTTAAGAACTGGTTAAGAGCATTTTTGTAACAATAATGGAACCCATTGTACCACTATCTGAATGACCTTTATGCAAAGCTGACATATTGGACCGATATATTTTCCCAGTTATATATGCTCAGCGCCAGTATGCAAGGCCAAGATGACATTATATTCTCACAACCCCAAACAACCAAACAGCGTTTTTTTTTTTAAAAAAAGCTTCAAATCTATGTTAGAAGAACATTTAAACTTCGAAATGTTTCCAATATAAGAAAAGTTTTAAAACAAGTAATGAACTGTATCGCCCTTATCTTATAGAACCGCTATAAAATGTTGATAAGTTTTTCTCGTCGCTCTCTACACAAATAATCGATTGGGTTAAATAACTTTTTGATAATCCCAACTGTTAAGATATTACATAAAATAATGGGGAGTAGGAAATGGTCTGAATTCTAGTGATAGCAACTTGAAAGTGAAACAATGGAGTAGGCCGATGGACTCTTTTTGGATATACAATTAGCAACAATAACGACATATACTTCTACATTTGTTCAAAACATATTATTATAAACAGCGGTTTTCAGCTCTGACAGACCAGCAAATCTAAGGATGTATTTGTGTTTATTAGTTGAGAATTTGTTTGTCTAAAATTTTACCTAATGTAAATGAGATTACCCAACAAAAACAAGCTCACACCAATCATTAAACAATATATTTTGTGAATAAATTGTTTTTTTTTATATAGATGCACTGTTTTATATTTTCTGGGTGTCTCACTATCATATTATAAAGTAGTTGTGTTTTATGTAGGGAATAAGCTTTTGTTAAGAGTATATTGTTTTGTTTTTTAAGGTATTACTTACAAATTATAAATTACGGTGTTACGTGAGCAAATATTAATTCTGTAAGCGCGGCCCAGAGAAAAAAGTTTGTGAGCCACTGTCTTAAACCATGCGGCCACGGAAGTATGTCTATTAATAATTGATTAATTCACCTATTATAATTATTAATGGATGTTTGTCGATAATAGAATGTTAACTAGAACGGAGGTGCATGATTTGATATATGAGTGAGTCAAATGACAAGTTAATCCTCATTGATAGCATAGACGTGCGTACAGATGTACCGGCTGTGCCTAAAGTCATGGCAGTATGTTTGGGTTTTAATTGAACCTCATTATATCCTTTTGTGCTTCAAACACAGTTGCAGTTATTATGTATTAGGCTTCATACGCTGAATATAGTATTATAAAATGTTCAATTTATTTATTTTTTTCAATTTCGATTAGTTCAAAAGTTATTTCATTTTTAAAGTAGGCTGTGTATTATCAAGTAAACTTTAGTTGTTGATTAAATTTAATATAAAAGTTTGGTTATGATTTATTTTATTTTGTTTGGTTAATGCAAAAATGTGTATATATACTTGTAATTTTGACTCCTATCTCTCCCTACACTAAGCCATACACAAACATTCCAATGAGCATATGTCTTATGTTCAACGGCTCCCGATATAAGGCCTTAAGATTTTGCTGGAATTGTTAATATCCCTATTTGATACACCTTCGTTGCACCTCCTGTAAGTAACGTATCACTGCTGGTACACAGGCAGGGATGGAACTACATGGACAGGGGTTTATCTAGTAGGGCTATAAGTTCCAGCAGAAGCTTGGATGGCCTTATGTCAAGAATCATTGAACATGGCAAATACTATGTTCATAAGGACATTTTGTGTTGTTTTAAGTTCTAACATCCCCACTCCCGTTACTTCCCACATATTATTATAATATTATGCATAATCAAATGAACTGTATTGTGCATGCATAGGATTAATGGACTAAATTTAATATACTATCTGTTAACATGTACCATATAAACCTAAAAACACATATCCATAACATTTCCACGCTTTTATTACAAAATTAAAATTACGTTTCTTTGTTAGATTAAAAATTTAAAAAAACCTTACTATATTCTAAGTTAATAGAACTCATAAATTCATTATTAGTAACAACCGGAATATTAACCCTGTCTAAATAATATGTTGATTGTTTGTCAAAGGTGATTTTCTCAACATTATCTGCAAGAGTGAGTTCATTCCTCTTAGTAACACTCCTCACTTAAACTTCAATGTACTGTACGTAAATGTGGATCCTCAACTTTAGGGGGTCCATCAATTTTTAAGGGTATCTGGACACGTGTGTGATCATAAAATAAAGTAATTCACGAGAGAAACGCTATAGAAACTCACCTAAAGCACAAACATCTAAATATGTATTATATTGTATCAATATTTATGAATATAAGTTTGAAAAAATGTAATCCATCACTCAAATAAAATAAATGTTATTATTTAACATTATTCATCACTTCATTGATTAATATTCTTAACAAACCAAATTTCATTTCATATATTTTTCTATTTCATAACAAAAAATAATTTTTAAATCATAATGAGCAATGAAAATAAAAAAAAATTGTAAAATGATAAATTTGTATTTTATTATAGCTATTGAAAGAAGGTAAACCTATCAAAATGAGACAAATAAAAACCCCGACATTTAAATTGTATCTTTTTTTAAAAAAAATCATTTTTGTATATCAGCATGCTCTTCAGACAAATAGTCAAAATGAAGTAAAAAAGGAGTTAAACAAATTTAAATATTTAACAGTACGTACCGATTTAAACTATTTGCAAAGAAAAATTAATATCTTTAAATTAAATAGTTGTTTTGTTTTATAGTAAGAACCATAACAAAAAACTTTTTTTTACCAATAATACTTAAAAACAATCTTTTATAAATGTGCATATTCAAAGTTTTATATTATTGATAAAGTTCAATAAATTTAACAGAATAATATATCGAAGTGTTCTAAAATGCATCTGTTTTCATAGAAGGTCAAAAATGATGATGGATTATAAAAAAAATATTGCATGACATATAGTTCAAGTGTCAGTAGGGGAGACCCTTGTACCTAGGGCGGGTTTTTTTCAAACTGCTGTAAGTCTCTTTGTGATTAAGGCATTTACAAAAATTTTTACACTAAAAGATAGAGTATTTTTTCTTTGTATTTAAGTATTTTTTTTGAAAAAATTTGGCTCACTTTAATATTTTTTTAAATTTATTTTGTAAATCTTTGTAAATGGCCCAAGGAAAATGGGCCGTTGTACCTTGGGTCAGTTGATTTGTACCTTGGGCTAGATGCTTTTGTACCTTGTTTAGCTGTGTAATTAGAGGCTACATTATTTATTAGACCAAACTAATAAAGTGTATAACATTTTTATTTCAATATACACTAGTATAATAAAGTCCCAAATTCAATAAAACTAAACTAAAACATTATAAAAAATAGCTTGCTTAAATTTTTGTAGAACAAATATCCTAAGTTCAATATAGGCTACATAGGCATAAAGTAAAATAGTATTTAATTAATTAATATCTATAAAAGGTGTCCTGGAAATTAATAACATTTTCTCTTCAATCAAAAAGTTTGTCATCTAATGCCATTCAGCTCATGACAGATATTCAAGAACTGTGCTATTAGCATGTGTAGAAAACTAAATTCTTTATTTATACTGAAGAAATATTTTATTTGTTTTAGACAAAAAATGTTAATGCCATAAAAGCTGCAAAATCACTTCCATTTCCTTGCTTCTCCTTCCATTCCAACTCAATTAAACACAAAACGTAAACAAAAATCATAATTGAAGAAATAAAATCATACCATTGTGCTTATTATGTTTTATAAGATTCGTAGGGAGAAATGAAGATTTTGATTTAAAAACAACAGGATTAGCTATCTTTAATTTGAGCTAATTTGTGTGTCTTCATTAATTATGTAAGCTACTCTTGAATATTATAAGATCTAAGATCAGCACCAAACATTAACTAAAGGCACTGTCGTGCTGATCCACTAGCTGTTGTAGGAGCTGGGAGCTTCATTATTACGTCTTCTGTTGAGATTTGATAAAAAATCTTCTTTGTGATACAAAAATTTATTGGCTGTCGAAGGAACTTTCTTCAAACACTTTACATATAAATCACTACTAGCAATACAGCACTCAACAATCTCTACAACAAAATAATGGGCACCTTTTTTAGCAGCTAACTTTGTTACACAAAAATCCCCCTTTGAGATTTTTTTTTCGCCATCATAATTATCACAGATGCCATTAGGGCCTCTATCTTCTATTCATGATCTGGAACACTTTATCCCACTTTTACTCCTTGGCATCTAAAAAGGAAGCGTGTTTTATGTAAACATACATCTACAGCATAGGCCAACGTTTCTAAGGTATGTATTAATAAACATGTCTATTAAATAATTAATTAAAATACCACATTAAAAAGAATAATTAGTGTGCATAAGGTTATAGCCTAGTCATGGTCTAGGTACAAGGCAGCTAAGTGGCTCTAAGTACAAGTGCAGGTTATTTTTTGTTATATTGATAGTGTAACCTTAAATATTAAACAAAATTAAATTTTTTATATTGTATTCTATACTACAGACTTTAGTGATTATAATGATTAATAAATAGATAAATAGTTAATTCTGCTTAACTTTGAGGCCAAAAATGTTGAAGTTGGAGAGTAAAAATTTACTTTTGAAGATAAAATTCTATAAAAGACTTAAAATAAAAACAATTAGGCTCTGATTCCCGCCAAAACTTAATGTTAAAGTGCAAACAGTTTAACCAACATGAATATGACTGAGAAATAGATTCTACCTTACTTTTATCATAGTTATTAAGGGTGGCCCTAGGTACCTTGTGGCCCTAAGTACTAGGGTCTCACCTAATGTTGATTCTTAAGGACCATGAAGAAAATAAGGCTCAGGTAAGAAAAACAATATTCTGGCCTTTACTTAATATACTTTCTAAAACCAATTACATATATATTATAATACCCCTGTCGTAGATTGGGACATTTATTTAAAACTAACATACCAGTGTTGAAACTAAGTGACTGAAAGAATTGGTCTAGTTAACTTGTTATGATGAGTTAGTAAACATTAGGAAAGAACGTTGATAACTCCTAACAGCGTACCCCATTTGTGATCGGCAACTGGGCCGAATTGAACTATAAAGGGTTTAGATTTAGGACTATCGCGTCTGACACATTAATAGTGGATGTGAATACATATGTGTGTGAGTTACAAGTTATAATAAAGTTTGGCCATATGTTAACAACTCTTCTTTAGGATGTTCTTAATGTTTTTTGAGGGGGGAGGGGCAAAGTGGCCCTGTGAAATAAACAAAATGGTGGCCGTTATTTTGATTTGTTTAAAATGCTTAAAAATTAGTTTTTCTAACGTAACTCAAAAATGAAAAGTGTTAGAGGAGAATATTTTGTGCATAGTATTGTCTACAGCTTTGTATCCTATCATATTCTTGATAAATCTAACGGTTTAAGAGAAAAGTGCATCACAATATGACAGTGTTTTTTTTTTTTTTAAGAACCATTACAGCCGCCTATTAGTAGATAGGAACTCATTGTATGCAGCAATGTAACTCAAAAGCAGACATTTATTAATGTCAAAATCTTTAGTAATAACATTGAACTATCATTTGTGTAGTAATAATTTATATACCATAAGTATATAATTACAGATAAGTTATAAGACAAGTCAGACAAACAGTCGGCTGTGGGAGGAGACCCCAACAACAACATTCGATGTCTCGAGAAACAAATATCGACTGCATTTCGAAACTCATAGCCGCTAAGAAGCAGTGCTGGGAACATTTAGCAGCAATCGCAGACACCTAGACATCAACGTATACTTAGAAGACAGCACTACGGACCTCCGTTCTGGAAAGACAGTCTCAGCTCCAGTCAGCCCTTCCACCTTGGAATCTGAGCCCAGCTCGCTCGCAGGAGGCCAGAGAACCACCAAATCGTCAGAATCGGAAATAAGTCCTAGTACCGAGGAGTTGACATCCAGGACCTTGCCACAGTCTCCCAGACTCATAGCGCAGGGCGAGTCAGCAGTGACTCTGAGTAGAGTTCAATCGTTTAACCCCGTCACCAGTCCAAGAAAGCAAGTCTATGTTGAAGCAGCGCTGAGTCCAAAAGAGAGGACATGCCCAGAGAGGACTCCTAACAAGTGCTGGTGCTCCTTCAGGAGATGTCACAACCGCTGAACTCAAATCAGGGACGCTTTAGATAATTAGAAGCAAGAGTTGATCAGCTAGCTTGCCTTAAGCCTGTTCATAAGCCAGCAGCACCACCAGTTCAGCCGCAGGAACAACAATAACTGGCAGCAAGGATAGCAGCTCCTATTGTCCCAACGCGGGAAGCATGGGCTTCTGTTCTCCCAGCAGATACCCAACTGCTAGATGTCGATGAAGCCTTAGCGCTGTGGGTGACGTTGGCGCTTAGGGCCAAGGCGGCAGAGCTCCCACCAGGATGGGACAAAAACCAAGCCAACCTACTCCTTGCAATCACGTCAAGATAACCGGACCTACCTAGGGACATACAATTGATTCTGACACACAGAATCAACGTCGTCTGCATCGCCATCTCAAAGGGCCGGACGACGACCATCGCAGCAGCAGGGGGAGACGCCAAAGCAGCCATATACCCTCTAAGATTTGTGCCACCAATCATCCCTCCGCTGGTGTAGGGAAGACAATACCACGTTGGTGGAGGTGGCGGAAGAAGCTCCTAAAGGGTCCGTGTACATGACCGCAAGGAGTCAGGAAGTGAATGGAGAAGAACCCTCATTGGATTTTTTTTTTGCGTGTACCACATGTATTTTACTAAATAAAAACTTGGCTTTGGCTGGGTTCCCATCCCGTGGCGTTTGCCTCCAGGCCTTCCCTCTAGATTTCACGTGCCCATGGTCATAACCATAAGTATATAAGCGGGGCTTGGATGTAGGATCGGGACATTAGATATCCTTAATCCCCCATTTCTGAGACCCCTCTAACTTACACCACACACAAGCTTTTCAGATTTTCACAATGCAAACCACTCCCAAAGGAAGTAAGCATGGTAAAACCCCTGTACACAATACACCCGTGTAGAGGAGTTAGGCCCCCCATGCAGTGGGTGCAACCAAAAAGGGGAGGAGGGGTTTAGCCGGAGGGACGACTAATACTGAACAGAGCCTGCCCGGGACTTCATCCTCCCTCCGTTGCCCAGCGGGGAACACGAGGAGGAACCCACCTCGGTGTTCGTAACCGTCTCTTATTTTTGAGGGCCAAGACACACCCACTCCCCGAAAGGAGAAGGGCACTGAGCCTCGCACACCATTCACACCTCCATCCAACTTACTGTCCCTATTCTCTCACACCGACCCAAGCACCACCACCCCCGGCGAGGGGTGGAGTGTCGAGCCTCACCCACATTCACATTCAGCTCACTTAATCAATCGCTCATTCCGTTCTGCTACCTTATCCATCTATTATTTCAACCTTTTACTTACTCTTAATTACTCTCTTCTTCTTTCCCGTTCCTTCCTCTTGCCGATCCCGATCACCATCCTCCTGAACGCCTCATAGACCTCTTCGCACTCCATCATGCTTCTTCGCTCCCACCTCAGACCTTTACCTACTAAAATACCTACTAACTCAACTCTTACCTCACCAAACCTTACACAAATCGAGGTCGAATGCCACGCATCCTCCCTCACCATACATGTTATACAATCACCTTCCTCTCTTAGCCTAAAATACCTCAACTTATCACTAAAATCTCCGTGACCACTAAGCACCTGCATGTTGTTGTGGTCCAGTACCAGCCACTCCTTCCTCATCCGCTCTTTCACATCCGGGAAGTACCCGTAGGTCTCCCTACCCTGGTTCACACCTTCCCATCTCCTTTGCCATTTGGCTGTGGGAGGAGAGCCCAACAATCGGTTCGATTTAACAACCGTTTTCCTGGGAAGCATTGGTCAAAAGGTTTTATATAGCACCATAGTAAAGATTTATCTGTAGGTACGTTTTAGCAGCACCATCAAACGAAATCGTGCTGCAGTTAATAATAAAGTCATCAACATATTTTTTGATAATTTAAAAAATGTAGTAAGAGATGTGTCTTCAACACATATTTGGAATTTTAATGAGACGAATTTGGTCAATGACCCTGGGAAAATATGTGTCCTCGCAAAATGAGGATGCAAGTATCTTGAGACAATAAAAAACTATTCCGAAGCTGCAGTGACAACTTTGATGTGTAGAAGTGCATCTGGTGAGATGTGCTCACTCTATTTCACTTATAAAGCAGAAAGAATGTATGATCAGTGGACAGAAGGTGGGCCACATGGGACAAGGTAGAGTCGTACTAAAATTGGGTGATTCGATTATGTGGTTTTTAAGTACTGGATCTTTTCTATACTACTTCCACATCTCAAGGCTTTGTATGGCAAGAAAGTTGCTTTGTCTGATAATCTCAGTTCACACATCAATATCATTGTACTTCAAGCTTGTAAAGATTATAACATATTGTTTATTTCTCTACCACCTAACTCCACGTACCTTACACAACTTCTTGATGCTTCCTACTTCCATCCAATGCAATTCAAATAGAGAAAATGTTCAAACAATTGAGAATTAACTGGAGAAAGAAGATGACAACCAACTATTCTAAAAATTGTGTTTCCTTTTCTTTTGGATACTTAAATGAAAGAATTGGAGAACAATGCAGCAGAAAATATAACGTCAGGAGTCCAACAAAAACTGGAATATTTCCACTAAATAGACAAAAGGTTTTAGACAGACTGCCATCTGCTACACACTAGGAAGAAAGCAAAATAAATTATGCATTTCTTTAACATTTGGAGCATATCAAATGATACAATTCCTACAATTCGAAAAAGAAAAAAGTTATTCAACCTTGAGCTGATGATGAGATTTTAAACTTAAAACCTTCAATCACAGCTAAAATGACCATGAGGAACACACATTTAAAAAGTGTAGATAATCAAGAGCCTAATTGTATTGGTTTTCAGAAGAAAGCTAAAATAAATTAAACAAAAGGAAGAAGATTCCATATTTCTCTTCAGAGAGTGACAAAGACCGTGATGTCACACTACAATCAGAATCTGACATCAGCTTTTCAGAAGAAATGAATTAAAGTGCTGCAAATGATATAAGTGATTTTTGAGTTAAAATTTTAGAACCATCAAATCATGTCATTGTCTCATACGAAGGAGAATTATGACCTTTTCATGGATGTAAAAAAAAAAATTTGGGGCAGTTGTAGCTTGTATGAAAAAGTGTGGACATTTATGAAAGTGGCCTCAAAGGGAAGACATTCTAGTTTACAAGTTGAAAAACATTGTAAGAAAAATATCTGATCTAGAGTTTTCAAAAACAAGACAAATTTTAAAAGTTAATAAAAAGAGTTGAGTAGTCATTGGAGTGCAAAAAATTTAATAATCAGAAAGGCCATTAAAAATGTAAGAGGACAGCTGTAACTGTTTATCTGGGAAAAGTGGTCAAACTTAATAATATTATGTATGTTTGTTTTTTAGTAAATTTTTCAAATAGAAGATGAATTTATTTGTCGTGTTTCATGTGTCCAACTATAGTCCATTAAATATTTTATCTGGTAAAACAAGGCTGAACCATAGTTGGGCAACTTGGAATACAACTACTGAGAGTACTAGAAAATCTATTTTTTTTAAATACCTGATTATACAGAAATATTAATATATTTTTGTGACATTTTACTCGGAAGACATGTATGTTCTCAAAACCAAATTTATTTTGCTTAAAATGTATTGCTGTAAAAAATATGAATAGAAATGTATAAAAGTGTAACCATCGTTAGGGGAATTTACGGGTATTTACTCAGAGGTTTAATAATATAAAATCAAATAAATTAAATTTTATTGTAGTTTTAAGGATTATAGTCAAAGTCCAATTTTAATATAAAGGGCATTTTATAAAATAAAAACGTAACTTTGCAGTTAATATTAAAACATTTCACAATATTTTTAGTGCTATATTGTAAGTATTGATTATCTATCAAAAGGAAAAGCTGCAGATGACATGACCTGACGTATGAATAAATAAAAGTAGATCTAGAAACGTTTCCAGCCACTAAATACGGTTCTTTATGTGAAAATCTGACTGTAGATTAATTTCTGCTTATTCATGCGTCAAGTCGTGTAATCTGTAGCTATCTTTTTGATAGGTATTATCATTATCTATAAAACAACAATAAAAATATAGTAAAACGTTATGTATGTTGGCCGCAGGAAAATATATTAGACATTTTTGAAAGGCCCTTTCTATTAATATTGGTCTGTAGTGGGCCTAAATCTTCAATGAACATGTTAAAACTGTATATAAAACTTTTATTTAGCACCGCGTCTTACTACCTGTTCGGGTCATAAGCTTATGTAGGCCCACTAATTACGCTAATGGTTTTAGGGGTTAGGAAGGTTATATTTAGATAAAGTGCACTTGAGTGGAGGGAGAGTGGGAAGCCATTTTGGAAAAACTACCCTCAGTACACCCGACCGAGATTCGAAACTCGATGTCCCCGTCGTCGTCAGTCTAGTCTACTGCGAGTGTGGCGTGTTAGACCATGCGGCCACCGAAGCGGGTTTTAAACCATTAAAATATTACGAAGATTCAAAACAATGTTAACGTAGGAATTTTTTTTAAAAAAGATTGAAATAGATTTTCTAAACTAAAAAATGGATAAAATGTTCTAAATCTTTCAAAAACTATACACACAGCCCTTAAGACCATATTAATGATGGCTGAAATAATAATAATAATAATAATAATAATAATAATAATAATAATAAAGCTTTATATTTCTGTTTAGTAATAACTATAATCTTTCTCTTATAGTTTGAATAAACTTATGGTTAATAGCTTGTTCAGAGAAAGTCAAGTGACCTTGTCATTATAAGTAATTATTTAATGTAGGCCTACTGGGCTATAATGTAGAATTTAGACTTTGACAAAATATTTCGTAAAGAATAATAATAGTTGACTAATCTTCCTTACCACGAGTATGTAAAATCCTTAAACAACTAATAATTTTGCCAACGAAGCAATAATTTTCTTTTTAAAAACTAGTTTGATTTTTTGGTAATAAAATATGTTAAAATAATTAACTTTAAAAATGCAAAAATACACAGTTGAGACGTATTGTGACACAATTTTAAAGATAAATTGTTTGAATATAAAATATGTTACGTTACTTTATATAAGTTAATTATCTTTACATAAATAGCGTCATGGTTAAAAATAAATAACGATCGCGTTCGAGTAGCCTACACACACACACACACACACACACATTAAGACTGCCTTGCCATGTGCAGTCTATGAGCTATAAGTCTATTATTTAAATGAAATACTACAAAGTTTAGCGTTGTTTATCAGATCTCATCAGATATTTTGTTTCAGTAAAAACTTGTTTTTATAAATTTAAGAAATATATAAATCTGTATCAATTTTATCGTGAAGCGTATAAATCGAACGGGTAATAAAACGTGGAGCTAAAAAGATATTTTGACTTTGCAATAAAAA
Source organism: Timema bartmani (assembly GCA_902151455.1). NCBI lineage: Eukaryota > Metazoa > Arthropoda > Insecta > Phasmatodea > Timematidae > Timema > Timema bartmani. The sequence goes on along the minus strand of CABFWB010002668.1, from coordinate 69,632 downwards.
TATTACATAATATTAGAGTCATAAAAATTTGACAAGACAATAAACAATGTACTCAAAAAAATTCGCACACGCCAATCGTGTTGAGATAAAAAAAAATTATTGTCTCCTATTGTCAAATTTAGATACTATTTGTGAGTTATTATAAAATATATATTTCAACTCAAGGTCAAATACAAAGATGAATTGTCTAATGAAATCTAAGTCAAACCAAATTGGCTTTACGAAAAAATAAACTTATATTATCTATCATTAACTAACTTATAATTTAAAAAAAGAATCAAACAAAATGCTTCCATTGATTCGTAAGTCAACTATTTCATTTAATGGTGAACAAACAGTCCAATGAGCACGGGTCCGAATTTGTTTTAAATATTGAGAACTTTCCTCAATGTTGAAGTTTCTCCCCCGACTGAACAATACACGCTATCAAGACAAAAGCATACATTATATAATGTAGAGTACCTTTAGAAAACTACAAAATAGAACATACAGAGAAGACATTAGTCTCCTATATTTTTTCACTTATCATAGCATCATCTGTTTTCAAATAATAGCTTTACATTGAACACACTATGTGGTTCTCCTAACTTCAAGTTCCCGTTATTGAATTAACTTTAAGATACGAGTGCCTTCCATTCCGTGTACGTGGCCGTACCATCGAGAAATGATTGCATACTATCAGCGAGTAAGCCTACATTGTTGAAGTTAAAAAACTCATGTTGATTGGATACTTTTGGTCATTTACGTGTGCCTCTTAATTCATGTGAATTAATGTAAATATTTAAAGATTCAGAATATAAAATCAAAATTTGACATCTGTCAATTTTAACAATTAAATTTTTAGGTCAATCGATTGTTTTAAAATTATGTATTTGTTGTGATTGTCATTCAAATTGTCAGATCAGGTAAAAATATAAAAGCGGCACAAAATGTATTCTTTTTTTAAATTATACACTCTACTCAATCTGTAAGTCTTACCTTGGTGTACTACACTATGGTCCTTTCGTATAGGCTACGCCATAGTGGAAACCAGGCAAGATAAACGAAGAGTACAACATAATAGCCTGTAAATGTCAAAATGATGCCGCCAATAACTTACCTACCCGCTTTGCTGGCCGAATTGATGAAGGCATCTTGCCATTGACTTGTCTACTCATAACAACGGTATAGGGGTTCGAATCCTAATCAGATATACTGAGGGTTTTTTTTCAGCTAAATGTTTATCACTCTTGCTCCACGTGAATGCGTGGACACTTCTTCTAAATTCAAACTTTTTCATCTCTAGCACATTAGCTTGATTAGTACATAATTAATTATGTGTATGACCCATAACGGGTATTAGGATATGGTGCTAAAAAACCGTACGTGCCGGTATATATTTGGTGCAAACATTTTTATGTAAAAAAATTATCACATCAGTAACACAAAAGACTCCGTTTTATTAGGATGGCTAAGCATAACTATTTAAAATATTGAACAATGCGTTCTCAAATAATATTAATTATTCTATTCAAATCGGTAAACTTATAGGATACGTTCATACTTAATGAATACTGAAAAGTTTTGTCACGTATATTTACAAACTGTGTAAGGTAAATCTAAAATAAAATTATCTTAACATATATTTTATAAGAATTAAAAGCTTTCTTAAGAACCTTCAATAATGATTTGTTATTTATTAAATAAACATTTATCTTTGGAGGGCTTCAAACTACATATTTCAAGCATTTTTTCATGTTTTGATAAGATATCACCTATGGATAGAGCAAAAAGTTAATAAAGTGATTGTGCTCTGTCAATTATTTAAAAATTATATTTGCAAATAGTTAACAGAACACTTAACATTAATATCTATTTTCACTCCAAAATAGCTTTGAAATGTTGAATGGTTTAGTTTGAAGTATATAAACAATATGTTTTGCTTCCATTATTGACAATCAACTTAGTATATTAACCAACATTGATACGATCTATCTAAAATGATAGTTGCAGGACATATTATTCATCCTGCAACCTTTGACTCAAGCTTAAAGTTACAGTAACTTGATAAACTCATTGAGGTTAACAAAGTAACTTCAAGTAAGAACAAAAATACATGGTCCTGGCCGTTGCGATGGTTTTTAATACATGTTATCTTCAAGATGGATTTTATAGATATTTTTAATTTTCATGTTTCTTCATGAGAACTGGCATATACATTTATTTTAGATTATCTCTAAACGTATTTTAATACAGAAATAGAGAAAATTGAAAATTGGTATGAAATAAATTCAACTAACCCAGCCTTGTTACTTAATCCTTATACATTACTTTTTAAATTAGAATCTTGATATAATAACTTGCATTGTTACTTTATCAGTATCTTACAGGTAGAGGAAGTATTGTGATCGTCAAAAAAATTGAATTTGAGATTTTGATAAATTTTGACCCCCCGAATTCGAGAAAGTTGTTTTTGAATTTCCGTCTGTCTGTCTGTACCTCCCTGAAGGGTTTTTGGAATTGGATATCTAACCCTAAAATTAAGGGTAGTTTACTGAGGGGCAAAAAAAGAAAAAAATAGATTTTCTCAAAATCGCCTTTAACGATTCTGATTAAATTTCATTTCTTAACATTCATCAATATTACAAACAAAATGGCTACTCTCAATTTTTCATCAAAATGACTTTAAAGTTTCCGGTCAGATGAGTAAGTTCTCATTTTTTATCATATCTCCGTAACTCTTTGAGATATGAAATTACATATCATCAAACCCTTTTGGATAATCCACTTTTTGTGAATCCGACCAAGATTCGAGCTCCGATCTCCCCGTCATCGGCAGTCCAGCCAACTGCGAGAGTAGCGCGCTAGATCATGTGGCCGACGAAGCGGGTTGCATTAATTTTAGAACGCTTCGTGAGACAATTATTTTAGTGTCGCTTGTATTTATATTTTGGTTGAAGAATATAATATTTAATCATACAACATTTACTTTATTTGAATATATACAGATTGTACCCTAGAATGTGTAACCCACTTCAGCGATGGACATAAGGCACAAGAACAATAGAAAAAGGCAAATACAAGAAAGTGTCCCATTTGACCTTGTTTCCTAGTTATACTCATGTTTGTACTCAAGTAATGTATAGCTGGTTAATAATACAGGAAGTGCTCAGAATTGCTTGAATGAAAGCCATGATGGTAAACAATTTAGAGGAGGAAAAGTTTACACCTTGGTAGGATGATAGACCCAGTAAATCGAAAGAAAGCCAAGCTTACTGGTTTCAAAGTAGTGTTGCGCAGGGCGTGCGCGGACCGTTCACACGTCACCGTGTGAACCACGAGGTTTTTTTTTTTAAGGATTCTGGAGTGCATTGCTGACTAAACAAGATTAAAAATTTACACAGAATATTCAAGATTTTACTTACTAAAATTAAAACAACACATGCGCTGATAGAATTAAATTAACAACTTAACAAGCCATTGAATTAAATAATAATAATTAAATTTATAGATTAATAAGCTAATAGAACACATAAAAATTGAACTAAATTAAAATAAACAAATTAACAACTATAAAACACAAAATGACTATTCAAATATTTAAAAGTCACAAACATGTGCACAGTCTTACGTTACCCGTATATAGTCCACTAAAATCGCTGCTGTTCCCCGCACACGACACACTGCAATGTCTCGCGATACATGAGCGCCAGACTCACCAACCTACTCGCTGGTCACGCTGCCCACTCCCGGGCACGCTATCCCGGACACGCCGGTCCACCCACTTGGCTAGTCTCGACTCGGACTGGAGTTCAGAGCTGAGAGCATCTGGCTATCGCTGGCCGTATACATAGAAGTGGTCATAGCTAAGGGTCTGTAATCCTGCATTTCTAGAATACTGGGATAGAACAAAAATAACCCAGACTCTTCCAGACTTGTGCCTTTTATTCCTCCCCCTGTCCCCTCTATTCCCCCAGCCAAGTGATACTTACTCCATACCTGCTAAACAAGGAGGGAAATAGAGAAAACAAAGAGCGCAATTAGAGTAGACAACAAGAAGCGCACCTGGGGATGTGAAAAAACTATTAATACTTTGCCAATATCCATATTTTTCTTTCAATACCGTACTAGTATTTTTTATTCGATACCTTTTTTCTGATAATTTTACTGATATTAGTACTCACACTCCGGTATCTGATCGGTATCGAAAGAAACAACTTTTGTTATCTTCACTCTTGCTGGGATTAAATGTTTACTAGAGTGGACTGTGGAGGAAGAACAAATGACACTATTTCTCAATTCTCACTCATCATGACAAGCAAGAAGAACTCTAGCATTAAATCTCTTTTATCTCATCATAATAGCTGTTCTATCATCTTCGTTTATCAATACAGCCTGATGCCCGACGGGGTGAAGGGGTGACCAGTATACTACCCCTTCCTTTATCAATAACCACGTTCATCATAAACTAAACAAAAGAAGTTTGTAGAGCTCAATGAACTCACTCAACTCAAGGGTGCCCTAAGCAAACGAAGCAGAAGTGTTTATGCGCTTTTCGATACAATACTTACTTTTATCGATACTATTAGGGTATCGATATTTTTCTTCCGATACTTTTAGTGAGTATAGTATCGGTACTTATCTCTCAATACCACATCCCTAAGCGCACCGGTCCCACTGTCAGACACTAATCTTGTTACAGTAGGATTATTGTAAAGCCTAGTATGCACTAGGAAACATTTCCCCAGAAACATTGTTTGGCAACATGTTGCCCTTGTTTTAGAAACAGTTGAGAAACAGTTAACCAACTGTTCCCCAACTATTGGGCAACATTTTTTCATGTTGCCTTTGTGTTTCCCAGCGGGGAAAACATGTTTCCCGTGATCCATTTCAAATGGGCTACAAGTTACAATGTTGGCCATCATTTCCGACAACAAACAACGTGGACTGGTAGGTGAGATTGCTGATCTAAATCGTGTGTTCTCTTTTCATTATCCTGGTACCAGCCATTTGTAAAATAACTTCAAAATGTATAGGAGGCACGCGAATGAAGTTCCTAAAACCACTGCCGTCTTCGAGCTTCATGTCTGTCGGAAGCTTATTTGCATAGAACGAATCATTTTGAAGCACTTTACGAACCCACCACCGTTTTATTCTTCTTTGTCTTCTTGAAAAGATCATAGCTACATACAAAGCACAAACCATAGCAGCGTCCTCAACAGACATCTTTCACTCAACTGAACTCTGTACGGGAAACAAATGTTTCATCATTGTAGTCTGGACGCGAAACAATGTTTCTTTAATGTTTGCCAACAATCTGTTTCCCATGTTGGCTATCAGTTGGGTAACAGTTGGGCAACACTGTTTCCAAGTGCGTACTAAACTTGTAACAACATTTGCGTGAAGGTAGAGGTGTAAAACCCTTTTGTAAGAAACAACCCTTATTACATCCAAGAGAGATTCGAACCTTTATCTGCCCGTCATTGGCAGTCTAGTCTACTGCGAGAGTCACGCGTTAGACCACGCGGCCACCGAAGCGGGTTAGTAGCCACTATACATTTGACCAACCCCATACACAATAATGTACTGAGTTAATGCGTGTTCATTTATTTTTAAGAGAAAAGTTAATACTGAGAAAACTCGCTTCGGTGGCCGCATGGACTAGGGCAGTGGTTCTTAAACCGGTGGTATCTATTACCCGTTTAGGGTATGGGAACCAGATAATAGGGATATAGGACTCGATCTCTGAGCAATATAAAAAAATTGTTGTTAGATTAGAATAAACTATCTCTCTTATCAATATGGACTATGTATCTGTGATTTGCCATATTTTCTATTAATAAATATGATAAAATCATTATGATTATCATTCATCTTTTCTGTTCCTAGCTATCCATATGTAAAGTAAAAACAATGTTCTATCATATTTTGGTGTCATACCCGTATCTAATAGTCCTGATGATGATGATTATTATTATTATTTTGACAATATGGAGAAGGGTATGTGTGGGCATATTGGACAATACATTGATGGTCTGTAATAAAAAAAAGGCTAAGAACCACTTGTCTAAGAGGTCACTCTCGAAATAGACTGGGCTTCCAATGACTGGGAGATTAAGATTCGAATCCCAATTAGGAGTACCGTACTGAGATTTTTTAAATCTTAAATGAATTTATACTTTTCCTCCAGGCACATTTGAGTACACTTCCTCTAAATTCAACCATCCTAATCCCTACCACATTGGAGTAATTAATACACATGCGTATAACCCAAATTGGTAGTGAGGAGCGGTGTTAAAAGATATTGAAGGAGGGGCAACAATCTTATAGTAATATTTGTTCTATGTTGATGGTCAATATGGATACGTGGCCCAAACGTTTAGCTTGTATAGGCCTATTATAGTTTGCCTGTGAAGGGGATGTCGAGTTTCGAGTCCCAACCCGGTGTATTCAGGTGTCCCCCCCCCTCCCCACTCTTCCTCCATTGAAATACAGGTGTACAGTTCCCCTAAATTCCATCTTCCTCTTCTCTACCTCATCAGTGTGGTAATATCTGGATAGTCCAGACGGGTAGATCTTTTAGTCCACAGCACAGGCGCTGACTGTGGGGATGCCTTGGTTACTAAGCAACCCCAAAATTATTTTCGATCGTGCTCAGCACCCCTGATATTTCATCCTTTTTAAAACCTTAATATTACGGCGCTAGTCTTAGCAAATGGCAGGTGTTGCCATCTGGTATGTAAGCAAATGTGATTAAGTTGGTAGCACTCGCCACTCGTGAACCGACAAACGGCCTGGTATTTGTCAACTTGATTCCATTATAGTTTGGTTAGTGGCTGTACTTGTATGGTATGTATTATTTTGTTGTTGTTCATGTTTGTTTTATTTTATTAAATTTATTTTTATTTTATTTTACTCAACATACGTGGAGATTAATAAATTGCATCTTAATTTTGGTCATTTTTTAAATACGGTGCTTAAAAATTTTCAAATGTTAGTCTATACCATCCCCGTCCCTATTTTCTAGAGCACCCCTAATGTTTTTAGCAAATCGGCACCTATGGTCCACAGCAAATAGGTCTATATCCGAGATGTTATAGAATGTTTGTCTCAAATTTAAAAATGTATACGCCTTCATTTAAAGTATAGATTTGTTATTTGTTTGAGGTATTTAGCGATTATATCAGCACACGAGAATGTCTATGAGCAAGAGTGAAAGGGCCAACCGATTGTACCGGTTATTTTCACGCACCTTCCAGGGTTCTTTTACATGCCACAATCGACACGGTATCGACGGCTTTACTTCCTCTCCGAAAGGTGCTGTGCTATGGATTTGTTTTATCGCTAAGAAAAATTCGTCGATCCCGGCTGAATTTGAGCCCACAAACATCTGGTCTTGAGGCGATCACTTTACCTCGAGGCCATCGAGGTCAACTAATTCACAGGTGTCACAAACTTACACGTCCAGGTTCTCCATTGAATTAATCCTGATGCTGGAATTAATTTCAATTGAGAATTAATTACTTCTTCACGGTAATAGAGCCCAGTACCTTTGGCTTTGCGCACCAATAGCTTAATTTCCCATAATACAAGACGATCAATGATGACTCATAAGTATAGCATTGACGTAACAGCTAAAGGTCCCGGATTCGATTCCCATGTCCAGGTTCAGATTCACTTAATTTAAATTGACAGGCCTATCAAGTCGGTAGTAGAAAATATATGACTCGAATAAAAAACTGACCCAGACCATTAGCTGGAAACAGTAATGGATGTAAAAAAAACTGACTCAGGCAACGGCTGGAAACAGTAATGGATGTAAAAAAAACTGACTCAGGCAACAGGCTGGAAACAGTAATGGATGTAAAAAAAACTGACTCAGGCAACGGCTGGAAACAGTAATGAATGTAAAAAAACTGACTCAGGCAACAGGCTGGAAACAGTAATGGATGTAAAAAAACTGACTCAGGCAACAGGCTGGAAACAGTAATGGATGCAATTTGTAGATGGATAATCCCACTTATTTGGAAGAACTACTAGTCTACTGATCGGATAAGTTTTAACTAAGTTTTGATAATATTAGTTGGGGTATCGGGAGACGCTTTAAATAAAGGCAAATATCTCAAAGTTCAAATTTTACTCATTCGAACTTGGTGGAACTGGATGAAGATTATAAATGTCCCACACAGAGAGTATATATTACGTTGATATTGTCAAGTAACATTCAATTCATTGCGTCATTACCTAATTGTATGTCAAGCACGAGAATAATTTTAAGATCGGTGGTAGAATGGTCTAAGGCAGCGGCTTCCAAACTGTGATACGCGTACCACAAGTGGCATGTACAGTTATTCCCGGTGGTACGCCGTGAGAAGCCAAACAAAACAAACAAATAATTTAATTTGGAAAAAGATAAGAAACTCATCAAATTTTATAAATATATTACGACCCCAAGTCCAACCAAAAGTATAACAGATTCAAACAGGGGATTGGAGAGGTGGCAGCATTGATTCAAACAGGGGGTTGGAGAGGTGGCAGCACTGATTCAAACAGGGGGTTGGAGAGGTGGCAGCACTGATCCAAACAGGGTATTAGAGAGGTGGCAGCACTGATTCAAACAGGAGGTTGGAGAGGTGGCAGCACTGATTCAAACAGGGGATTGGAGAGGTGGCAGCACTGATTCAAACAGGGGGTTGGAGAGGTGGCAGCACTGATTCAAACTCGGACAGCCGGTGCAGTCACGCAGTATGTGATATTAATTTTATTACATTCGCTACAGCTTATCCCTATCTTGAACTAGTTATATCCAGTTCACCTCATTACACCCTATTCCTATTTTGAACTAGCTCTTGCCAGTCTACTTCATTACACCCTATCTCTCTCAGGTCTATCCAAATGTTATCCTCCCATCTGCGTCTGGGTCTTACCAGTGGTCTTTTCCCATTGGGTTCGCCATTCAATACCTTGAACGCGGTTCTAGATGCCCCCATTTGCGCTGCATGACCTGCCCACGGTAACCTGCGAGATTTTCTTACTCTAACAATGTCTGATGATGAGTACAGGGTATGCAGCTCATCATTGTGTAGCCATCTCCACACCCCACCATCTTCATCCCTTTTTGGACCAAATATCTTCCTAAGTACCTTGTTTTCGAACACTCTAAATTTCTTTTCATCATTTAAGCTTAGGCCATATTTAGCATCCATAGAGAACAACCGGTAAAAATTATGGCTTTGTATATTCTGAGTGAAATGTACTGTACCTAAATAGTATATATTCAGATTTATTTTGATGGTACTCCAAATTATGTAGATTGATTTTTGGGGTGGAATGTCGTTCAAAAAGTTTGGGAACTGCTGGTTTAAATTGTCGCTCTCGCTATAAATTGGAAAGTCGATAAATAGGAGCTATTGGTTCGAGTGCCAGACGGGTGTAATGAGGGTATTTTTTCCTAAAGGATTTACCGCGCTCCAACCCTACAAATATTGGTAAACTTCTTCTAAGTGCAAACTTACTCATACCCAGATCATTAATATTAGTTCATAAGCGTATAGCCCGAATGGGTAGTAAGACACAGGAATAAAATAAAAGCAGAAATTAAATAATTTAATTTTATTATTATTATTATTATTATTACTTCAACTAAGGGGTAATCCATAAACCACGTAACCCTTTTTTCTTATCTTTTTAGCCCCTATCCCTCTACCCCCCAACCTTTGTTACGTAACTTTTCTCACCAAGAATGAATGTCATTTTTTCATAAGGAAGTTCTGTGGTACTAAAGGAGGGATTCAGAATTAATACTACTTAAAATCAATTTAAATCCTGATTATAGGCTAAATGATTTCAGAGAGTATTGTTATTCATACAGACATAAAGACGTCGGTCTCTAATTCCTCGGGTTCACGAGGAAAAACCTCTGCTATATTTATGTTATGGATGCCAGGTTTGCGATCTGAGTAAGAGCCAAACGGGCACACTACCATGTGCTGAGTAGAGTAGGATGGACTTTATATAGTGGCGCTCGCTACATGATGATGTTATAAAGTGCCCACATACGATGCTTGACGCTGAGGGAAGACATCTTTCTTAATATTGTGCACTTTTTATGATAGTCATATTATCATCATATAAAGATCTATTTAAACAATTCCAGGCATACAACTTTCCTGAATTATATTTTGGATTAATATACAATTTTGCTTTAGTTAACTAATTAATACCTAAATATTCTTTCTCCCCGTTAATGAGGGTAGATTACCTCTAAAATTCTACCGTCCTCATTTCTAATCCATTAGATAAATATAGTAAAAAATAACTAGAATAACTACAATTTGACTATGCCACCCTACAAAATGTATACTAAAAAAGTAGAATTTTAAAGAAAATCTACCAGTATTTGCATGGAGGGAGAGTGGGAAACCATTTAGGAAAAGCAACCCCCAGTAGTTCTGACTAGTAATAGAATCCCATCTCCCCAACATCGGCCGTCTGGTCTACTGAGAGAATGACAATTTAGACAATGCGTCCACCGTAGCGAGTGTATAATAATTGCATTTATACACATACACAATAATTTATCAGGAGGGAAAAGGTATAAGGCTTTGATGACTTAACTTTTGAAAATAATTAATGATATTTGAAGCTTTACTTTTCATAACATGTTGCTGATACGAAGATTATTATTACTATTATTATTAATAGCATCGCATCCTACTAACCGTTCGGGTTATACG
>CABFWB010002668.1:24835-45805 GCA_902151455.1 Timema bartmani | reverse complement strand
ACATTCACAAGTTGTGATTAATACACGTCTTGTCAGAGGTGAAGGAAGGGTTTGGCAATCAGATAAATCTGTGCCGGGACCGAGGATTGAACCCCGGACCCCCAGCACAGAAGTCTGACACCTTACCCCTAGACCACCAGGTCACCTCTCTTTTAGCTAAATGCTACAAACGGTTTTCCAAAGTGATTTATCCCTCTGGTTTTCCCATCTTCATTCCACGCAAATGCGAGCTCACTTACTCATATCTACCTTACTCATATCTACCTTCCTCATATCTACCCAATCAGATTAAGCCGTTAATAACCTGTGTGCTGAACGTAACAATAAAAAAAGAAAACTTAGTTCTAGATGTTTTGAAATCATATTATAATAATAAATGAATGATTTTGAATGGAAACATGGTTTACAAAGTTTTTTAGTTCAGATTTTTTTTTAGATCTTAGAATGCAATGTTTTTGTTAGTATGGTGTTCAAAATAGTTAACAGTAGGGCCTATTTGTAAAGTGAGGTAGGCGTACATTATGTAAATTCTATTTAATAGAAATAAAATTTTACAGATTGCAAATTTTCGCATAACTTTGGCCACCTTTTTTAAAAAGAGATTTCCAATTTCTTTAACAGCCTATCACCTAAAATAAAGTGTGGTTTTCACTTTGGTTTTTCTATTTTTTGTACAAACAAATTGTGGTGCACTTGTTTTAATTCCAACTTTCTTATACCATTTATTAAAAAATTAGAGTAAGAAGCGACCGTAAAAACTATGTCACTGAAAAGAACAAAAATAAATGTCTATTTTCTTTTTATATTGGGAAGAAAATATATGTGTAAATATTTCTACAGTAATAGATAAACTAAATAAAAATGTCACAATTTACTGTAGTTAATGATTTCCTACGGTAACTCAGAAAAATTATACTTTGACAGGGATTCGAGCCCTTATCCTTTGAATTTGAACGTCATTATTTAAAAACCCGGACATTGCGGCTCAAAACTCAGGATCACTCTTTGGAGATTATATCGGTGATAGCTTGTCTTTTGTTGAGTATCAAGCAACAAAGTTGAAAGGATTAGGGGGGTCGAGGGGGTGGTGGTGACTGCCTGGATTAACTATGGAATGTAACCTGTAAGGACGCTCTGATAGGTTGAAGTACATGAGGGAGAAAGGGGTCGGTGAGGTGACAGCTATAGCTACAGTAGTGCACGTTTAGTGAGGTGATACATGGTACTATTTAGAAGAGAGATTTGAAAAACCTCGAGATGTCCATTGGACATCCATCCAAATCTTAAAATGGACCTCCATCAAAAATAATTGGGGACCCCTGATCTATACTATGCTGGCTAGTGGTGATCAGCGGGTTGCATATGTTCTCTAGTTAAGGCGCTTTCTTCCCAAATGAGGGTTGTCTAATCTAATAGACTGGCAATTCTGCTCGCAAGCAGGTATACTGAGGATTTGTCAGTGAAGTTAGGCTGTTCCTAGCGAGAATTGTCGATACTATAGCAATAAGTAGGTATATTGAGGAACTGCCAGTGAAGTTAAGCTGTTCCTAGCGAGCATTGTCGATACTATAGCAATAAGCAGGTATATTGAGGAGCTGCCAGTGAAGTTAGGCTGTTCCTAGCGAGAATTGTCGATGCTATAGCAATAAGCAGGTATATTGAGGAGCTGCTAGTGAAGTTAGGCTGTTCCTAGCGAACATTGTCGATACTATAGCAATAAGCAGGTATATTGAGGAGCTGCCAGTGAAGTTAGGCTGTTCCTAGCGAACATTGTCGATACTATAGCAATAATCAGGTATATTGAGGAGCTGCCAGTGAAGTTAGGCTGTTCCTAGCGAGCATTGTCGATACTATAGCAATAAGCAGGTATATTGAGGAGCTGCCAGTGAAGTTAGGCTGTTCCTAGTGAACATTGTCGATGCTATAGCAATAAGCAGGTATATTGAGGAGCTGCCAGTGAAGTTAGGCTGTTCCTAGTGAACATTGTCGATGCTATAGCAATAAGCAGGTATATTGAGGAGCTGCCAGTGAAGTTAGGCTGTTCTTAGTGAGCATTGTCGATGCTATAGCAATAAGCAGGTATATTGAGGAGCTGCCAGTGAAGTTAGGCTGTTCCTAGCGAGCAGTGTCGATACTATAGCAATAAGCAGGTATATTGAAGAGCTGCCAGTGAAGTTAGGCTGCTCCTAGCGAGCATTGTCGATACTATAGCAATAAATACACACTCATTATACCCAGCCCTTGTATGGTGTACTCGTTCTTTCTGTGACCTGTTATTTCTGTATTTTTTCCCCAATTATAATTTCAGAAGGCAAGTGAGAGTTTGACACTCAGTGGTCCTATTTGGTTACCAATCTATTTAATATAATTATTTCTACACGTACACTGAGGAGTATAAATATTATTTAATTTTGGCTGTTACATTATCTATACTTTAAACTGAAAAATGACACCTGGACACGAGAATCAAACCTCGGCGTACTAAGCCAAAGGTTTTGGGTTCGATTTCTGTGTCCAGGTGTCATTTTTCAATTTAAATAATATGATATTTAGATTCGGCTACAACCGTAACTAGCAAATCTAATACCTTTTCTATTAAATCTATTACATTGTATATTAATAAATATTAGCTTGTATTAGTTAGATGAAATTAAGTCTTTTCAATACTAAAAAAAAAATCTTTTACATAAATTTTACGAGCATTGTGTGCACGCGGATAAGGGCGTCTGTTTCGGCTGACCTGGTTTTCCAGTGACAATGAGATCAGGGCTCTAACCCTGGTGGATATACTAAGGGCTTTTTAACACAGTTTGTTTTCTCACTCTCCCTCCACGCAAGTGCTACTATACTTAATCTATGAGCTACCTTATTCATCCCTAGCCTTATTAGTGAAAGTATGTGAATATCCCAGACAGTTAATAAAATGTGGTGCACCAGAAATTTACAGTATATGATAAACACACAATCACACATGCATATGGTACACAATCGCACATACATATGATACTCACAATCTTATATACATACTACTATACACACATACATACATACATACATACATACGATACACACAATATCATATACATAGTATTCATATATGATACACATACAGGGTGTTTCAGTGAAAGCGTGCAAAAATTAAACAGGACACAGGGGATGCTCTACCGGATATTTTTAAATAGGGAACGTGTGGTCTGTGAAGCCAGCTGAGGGGGATATGGGCCCAAACATGTGGGGGAGAGCCTGAAGTCTAGGCAAGCCATAATGTGTATTTGGTTTACCTATCGTCCACAAGGTGGCTCTGTCTTATCATATTTACATGCATGAATCAACGGCAGACCCTCACAAACCGGTATTTGCGGTTCATGCAACGGGTTTTGCCTGAGTTGTTGGAGGACGTACCCTTGTCTATTCGTGAGAGGATGTTGATATAGCATGACGTTGCACCGCCTCACTTCGGTGTGGATGTCCGCAACCATTTGGATGTTACATTTCCTGGCCGCTGGATTGGACGGGGTGGCCCCATTCCATTGCCTGCGCGGTCACCCGACCTGAATTCAGTCAGTTATTTCGTATGGGGATATCTCAAATAACTTGTGTACGAAACACATTTATGATATATAATCATATGATACACTTTTTTTTACTTAACAGCGTGTCTTACTACCCGTTAAGTTTGTATGCTTAATACTAATCATTCTAATGGCTTTAGGGATTGGGAAGGTTTAATTTAAAGGAAGTACAGCCGCATTTTCATGGAGGGAGAGTTGTAAATTATTTTGTAATAACCATCCTCCATGCAGCCTACCGGGATCAAACTTCGATCTCCTCGTCTTCGGCGGCCTAGTTTATTGCGTAATAAAACACTGATACCGATGGTGTTCCTCGACCATTATAACGCCTTGTTCAGTGCGCTGGGAGTTGAAAAAGATTAAAAAATCGCCGGTATAAAGTGTCAAATTTAAATTTGTTACGACTGACGTGCGTCATACATAATTATTCGAATGCTTTTACGTCAGTGAAACAATACACTTTATCTATATTTGACAAGTAGTTCTCTACTTGCGACAATTGTATCTTTATTCTTATCAAATCATATTTTAAAATAATAACCATGCATATTAATCAATTTTCCTCAATTAAAGTAATATTATAAATTATTTAGCCTAATTTATAAATTTTGAAAGGCAAAATGGTGTGTTCTCATTCTTATAATTATGTGGCTAAGGATGTGTACAAAGTTTTGATACTTTAGGCATACTAATATCGATATTTTTCTTTTGATACTAGTATTTTTTTACTCGATACTTTTTTCCGATACTTTTACTGATATTATTAACTCACACTCCGGTATCTGATTGGTATCGAAAGAAACAACTTTTTTGCTATCTTCACTCATTCTGTTATTAAATGTTTACTAGGGTGGACTAGTGGAGGAAGAACAAATGACATTATTTTTCAATTCTCACTCAGTTTTTGTTTGTCAAGCAAGAAGAACTCTAGATGGTATGGTAAAAGATCCATCATAAGATACTATCTTCTATACCTTCAAAGCTACAACACACAACATAAACGCGATAGATCTAAGTGTACTATAATATGGTTAAATTTAAATTATCATAACTTTCAGTGTCTAAATAAATCTGAAAATGCAATTATTAAGATGCAAAAGTTGAAATTATTATTACTTGATAAAAAAATTCCAGATTAAATTTTGGTACCGATACTTTTTTTTCGATACTAGTACGGTATCGATATTTGTTTTCAGATATTTTAATGAGTACGGTATCGATACACTTCTTTCGATACCACATTCCTATATCTGGCGGAGTCATACCCGGATATGAGTTAAAGGGAAGTGGGTCATTTGCCCCTTCATCCCCATCGCTCCATCCCCAACTCTATATTCCCAACCCTCAAATATAACAAATATTCGTAGTAAAAACCTAAAGCAAGTAAAATAGAGTCTATCTACGGTAGTAATGGAAGTGTAGTTAAGTGACAGCTATCGGAAGGTTTTTCATTGCGAGCATTGGCTGGAAGTATTATTTTAATCGTTGGAAGATACTTTTTACTGATAATATTTTATTACTAAGAAAATAATAATTATTTTTCAATAGGTTGAAATTAGGGGGGCTTTCAGCCAATGTTTGCAACAAAAATAAAGAACCTTCTTCTTGTTCTAATTTACCTACATTCCCATCGTAGATGGGTTTTACAACCAAAACTTAAAGCACTAAAGAAAACCACTTCTGTGGCCGCATGGTCTAAAGGCCAGTTCACACAGAACGCTAAACTAGGCTAAGCTATGCTGTGCAATGATGTGCTAAGATTTTGTCAGTTTGGTTTCACACTCATTGCTAAGCTAATCTATGGTTCTTCTTTTCCCTCCTGAATTCAGCGTGGTTTCTTTTTGGTCTCCTCCAGTGAAGTTAAGTTATGGCATTCTCCAAAATGTCTTGTTTGAGCTCAGATGATAGTACTGAAGAAAAGGAGCTGCTGCTATTAGCAGCTGTTTTGGAAGAGGAAGAAAATATAGAAGTTGGAGGTTTGGCTTGTAATATAAAAACACTTATTAAATATAAAACCCAAATATAATATTGCTTAAATACACGTGAAACAAACTGAAAACTTCAATACTTCTTTGGTTATTTTCAACAATCCAGGTTCTGCGTCTGTGCAGCACGTGGTCCACGCTGCGTTATGCGCATGCGCAAATTAAGTTGGATCAAGCGACCAGCAATCAGAAAAAACATAGCGTGGCCTAGCAAGGTTTAGCTTGGCTTAGCTTAGCTTAGCTTTCTGTGTGAACCGGCCTTTAGTCGCTACTCTCGCAAAAGACTAAACTGTCGATGACGGGAAGATTGGGGTTCAAATCCCGGACGGGTGGACTGAGGCCAGTTTGCCTTAATGGTTCTTCATTATTCTCTCATACAAATGCAGGTACACACCCTATAAATTCAACCTTTCTCATTCCTACCACACTAGAGTAATTAGTGCGTATGGGTAGGAGCCCGAACGGGTAGTAAGACGTGTGTGAATATAAAATATTTTAGGGAAAATCACCCTCAGTACGGCCAGTAAGGATTATAAATACATATAAATGCTTCTGTGGTCTAATGGTCAGATTCCTGGCTATAGACCCAGAGGCCCCGGGTTCGATACCCAACGCCCCCAAAAATGTATCCGTAAAGCAGTGGGTCTGGAATGAGGTAACACTCAGCCTCGTGAGGTCAAATGAGAAGCTACTCGAATAAAGAAATAGCAGATCCAGTTTAGAAAACTGAGATTAACGGCTGGAAGTCTCGTTGTGCTGACCAAATGACGCCTTCTATCCACAATTGTTGGCACTATCTTCGCTAACGGTGGCAGCCCCTCGGTCGGTATAGCTCTCTTGTGGGCTCACACCATGTAGAATTGTTAATATGATACATACATTTATAATGTAATAATTTTGTATTCAATGGTCTACAACTATGTAACCCACCTTGGTGGCGTAGTCAGCTGATGCGCTAGTTTCGTGTTGAGCTATAGTGCTGAAGATGGGCAGATTGAGGTTTGAATCTCGCTCGGGTGAACTGGGGGTGGTTTTTCCTCTCTACCTCCACGCAAATGTGGGTTTACTTCCTCTATAATCAACCTTACCCATTCCTAACCCATTTGCTTAATTATTACTTAAGCGTAGGCCTATAATCCGAACGGGTAATAAGATTCGGTGGTAAATATTATTTTTATTATTATTATTATCATTACAACAATAAACATTAAAAATAACCTAAAATTCTAAATGTTAAAAAAAAAAATATTAGGTCAACAGAAGTAACGAATGCACGATTTGTGAGTTGAGTATAATGGATCATGTGCGTTTTTTGTTATAGTATCGATAAATTCCAAGCTTCCCTTTCCCGCAAAGTAGGTATTTGAATTCACCGCTAGTATTGAGTCATCGTCAGGCACGCTAACCATACAATCAATACGTTATACTTTGAAAACCCTGCCCCTTGTTGAAGTGGTCACTACACCTGACTACGAAACTAGGGGTCCCGGTTTCGGTTCCTGGCTGGTACCTTGGGTATTATTCTCTTAAGGCTATTTATCCCAACTGTCAACAGGGTTAGGTAAATTAGGTTTAAGTGTTTCCACCGGTTACGCAACCTCATATTCACTATCATCAATTATTCATCTCATTGCGGATACGTGTAGATAACCTCCATAAGTGTATCCTAGACAACGCTCTATTCAACCAGAACGGAGAATAGTCTACATACAGGCTACCAAACTGGATGTGATGTCTCTCACTGTCAGTAATGCCATAAGCTAAAAAAAAAAAAGTATTGGCGAGTAGCGAGGATTAAGCACGCTATTCTCTATAGATCAACCCGGCCGGTTTGGACAAACTCCAGCGCTATCTTCATAGTGGTCTGTTTTGTAAACACATATTTGCGCCTCACTTGTCAATGTTAAGGTGGAGGGTAGGAAGCACGAGTTAAAGGCAGTAATTTTGAAATTTTTTTTAGCAAAACTTTTTTTAATAAATCAAATTTTATTATTATTGCTATTTGCACCACGTCTTACTACCCGTTCGGGTTGTACGCACTTATGCTAATGTGTAACGGTAGGGTGATTTTGAGATGAAATGGAGGATCTACAGTTTAACGTGTGATCCGAACTACGGTGGAGGCCTGGCAATACACACATTCACAAGTTGTGATTAATACACGTTCTGTCAGAGTTGAAGGAAAATCAAATACTGCTACAGTAGAAACAAAAAGCTTAGTTTTATTCCCATGGTGATATCAACAGTTGTTGAATATCTGTCAAGGATGTACTGGACTTAATTGACAACTTTTTCTCTTCATTTAAAAAGTTTGTTATGTACTGCCGCTATGCTTATGACATATATTAAACAATTGTTTATGTCACCATATGAAGAAAATTAAACTTTATGTTTATACTGAAGCAATATTTTATTTATTTTGGCCAAAAAAAAATTTCTCTATAAAAACTGCAAAAACACTTCCCTTAATTTGCGTTGCCTACACTCCCAAAAATTGTACACCGATGCTGATGTGAATGAAATGGAACGCAATATTTTATAATCAGGGATAATTTTACGTGTACTACTTATACAGCCACACGACTTACAAACTAAATTAAATCTATAGCAGATACAGCACCCAGTTGGAAATTTCATTTCATTTAATATTATTAATTTGAGTTATTTACCATGCAACTTCTGACCCGACTGATTATATCAGCACACGATATGAGCGAGAGCAAAAGAACTTAACAATTTTGCTGGGAAAGATATTTTAACATACCTTCAAGGGTTATTTTAAACGCCACAACTGACATGGGACAGACAGCTTTACTTCCCCTCCAAAGGAAGTTGTGCTGCCGATTTTTATCGCCCAAGAAAAATTCGTCAACCCCGGCTGGGTTCAAACCCACAAACATCGGCTCCTGATGTGAGCACTTTTCCCCTTATACGACCGAGATCATCAGTTGGAAATTTATCATTATGAAAGGGAAAGCTCAAATTCTATCAATGATAAACTTTTAGTTAGTGCTGGGAATTGAACCTTGAAACCTTAATTCAGTAGGCAGGTGTGCTACCAACTTGAATAAGATGTACTGATTTAACCTGATTCCAAAGTTGATTCAATAAAACAGGCCCATGGGCATGGATAGTAAGCATATCTTTCAGTTACTCCAATTGATGTAACCGACGTATTGTGAAGCAAAGTCACTTGGAATATAAACTTTAATAAACAAAGAAACATGGCCATATTTATGAAAATATATTGTGCTTATTATTTCAACCAGTATACCGGTGCAAATATTGAGCAATACATAGGTAAAAATTGAGAAAAAAAAACAATATTTTCTTTAATAAAGACTGTGTCTAAACTAAATAAAATAAACATTTTTCTTACATTAATAAAACAAAAAGAGAGGTAAATTTTAGTTTTATAAAGAAAAGTTCCGGCGATGCCTCTTTTAGAGAGAAAGAGGGATATAATAAGGAATGTTCCCGTAGATGCGTCAGGGGAGAGTGGGCTGGACGGTGTTGGGGGAGAATTTTTTCGGGTAAGGTCTCAAGAGGGCCAAATTTTTTTTTTTTAATTTCGGTGTGCCAAAGATATGTGTTTATTAATTTTTCTTCAAATTTAATTTAAAAAAATCATAAACACAGATAATGTATACCGACATGAAAAAGTTTAAATATATTGATAATGCACTACAATCATAAAAAATTTAGTGACTAATTATGTTTAAGTTTTTTAGCACCACGTCTTACCCGTTTGAGCTATAAGCTTAGGTTCTAACTACGCTAATAGTTTTAGGAGGGTTATATTTATAGAAAGTGTACCCGCATTTGCATGAATGGGAATTGGAAACCCATTTTGCAAAAAGCACTCTCAGTACACCCGACTGAGATTCGAACCTCGATCTCCCCGTTACTGGCAGTCTAGTCTACTGCGTGAGTAGCGCGTTAGGGCACGCGGCCATTTAAGCAGATATGTTTTAAGCTAGTTCAGAATATTTATATGGTGGGATGTGAGATGAGTGAAACTGTGGATGAGCTTCCAGCATCTTTTTTTCATAACCTGTGTTAAATAAACTGTGAGGAGGTGATTCTTAGGAGAGAAGACAGATGGTAAGATGGTTTCTAAAATTACTATTTCTAAGTTTCATGGTTGAAAACAATTTGTTCAAATGAATATGAGGATTCAAACAATGCCATGTATATTTGACATGATCTACCAAGTTTGTAAGTTGATTTTGGCGTGGTTTTATGAAAATACACATTTGTTGTGTTTTAAAACAAACCTGTTTCACAACGCAACTCATTTAAATTATTTATAACACGGGTCGTATTGAACACAGCAGTGGATCGTATTTGGCCCACGAGCTGTAGTTTGTCCATCCTGGATTTAGACCCATAAAATAGGTCTATATTGGATCTGACAAGAATATACACACTGGTTTTAAAGAGATAGATTTTGTCTACTTGAATGACGTGCATGATCAAATGTAGGTTTTTAATCATACACAGTGGTTCATAAGAACATCTTTAGATCCACCCCATCTTCTTTAACCTCCCTCGAATAAATGTTTGCGCACTCCATTGAATATCGGTATTTCTAAGAGTTGTTATTCCCCAATATAAGAGACTTTTGTGTGTTATCTTGAAATTATATCAATGACTACGTCAAAGATTGTTCGATACGATTGTTAATTATTTAAACACGACAATTGTTTTATTGACGTCATTGGTATTTAACAATTTATATCTATTTTTTACATTTTATAAACGGTAAGTCCACTTTTTAAATTCTATTTATACAGAAAAATATTATTTAAGTGTCCTTTTCTATTTGATAAACTACGAAAGTCTACTATTTTTAAGTACTTGTGATTAGATACTTTGAAACTTGGGTTCTTCCAAGTGTCATTGCCATGTTATTTATGTACTATGTATTTTGTCTTTTCAACGTATATGGCATGTTATCCGACATCGTGGTATATTGGTTAAAGCCTTTGGCTGCTGACCTAAAGGTCCTGGGCTCGATTCCCAGATGGTTCTGGGGGATTTTCCTCAAAATAGGAATAATTGTCATGGTCACCAGGGTTTGGTTTATTAAGCTTAATTTAGACTAATAGCTTAATTGGCTTCATCCCTTCATACTCACTATCATCATCATCATCATCTCATAGAGACATGGAAAGAGCCTCCACGGAAAGGATGTACGATTAGTACACTCAGATGTCACCTGGGCAACGGTACATTAGTACTGGATAATCTTTCCAGAATCTGAGGTACAGATTGATGTAGCCCAAACACGCCTATTATTATTATTATTATTATTATTATTATTATTATTATTATTATTATTATTATTATTATTATTATTATTACTATCCAGCATTTTCTATCAGCAACTTCTTCTTTTAGATCCTGAAACTTCATATTCTTTCCTCGTTGGAGATCATTCCTCAGTTTCATTCCTCGTCTTCCTGTTTACCTCTTCTCCCATGATACCTGAATGGAATTACGACCCGATCAAAATGAAGAACTACTGTTAATAAGTGTTTTAAGCCATTGCGCCGCAGACCATCGCTGGCACGTAGGCTTGTGTCTGCCGGTTCTTAATCTTTATTTATATTTTTGAGATGTGAGTGGGAGAATTAATTACACCAAACCTTGTACGTGCTTGTTATCAGAGAACATCAAAATGGAAAAGAGAGGGAGAAACTTCATTTCAAGAATGAACGAAGATATGGATCTGAAGTGCACCTAGAATTTGTATAAAAAGCGCACCTAGAAGTTGCATCAAAAGTGCAGCTAGAACTTGTATCTAAAGTGCACCTAGAACTTGTATCAAAAGTGCAGCTAGAACTTGTATATAAAGTGCACCTAGAACTTGTATCAAAAGTGCACCTAAAACTTGTATCAAAATTGCACCTAGAACTTGTATCAAAAGCGCACCTAGAACTTGTATCAAAAGTGCACCTAGAACTTGTATCAAAAGTGCACCTAGAACTTGTATCAAAAGTGCACCTAGAACTTGTATCTAAAGTGCACCTAGAATTTGTATCAAAAATCCACAGCGAATAACCAATGGCTGCATAACGTGCCAACATGACAAACCTGTGTTGTAAACAACCCTCTTACTCTTTGCTATAATGACTAGGTTTGGTTAGGTTATGTTAGGTTGATAACTGGCTTATACATGAAACTCGCGATATTTGTAATTTCTGAAAAATGTACGTTTATTGCGGTGTTGGGGCTTAGAGACTACAAACAATGGTGTGCTTTTGATATACTACTAAGCAGGTATACAAATCCGGCTGTGCACTTTCAATACCTAGCCGTACATGTAAATATATGTAGGGTTTTAAATATATTTTAGTAGGCTATATATATTAATATAAATATATGTATAGAATATATTAATATATATGGTATATTAATATAAATATATATATACTATATATTAACATAAATATATATAGGGTGTATTAATATACATAGGGAGTATATATATATTATTAATATAAATAATATTTGTATATATGAACTATTTTATATTTAATAAAATATTAATATTTGTAATATTAAACTTTTACTATTAAAAATATTACTAACTATAATAATGACAAATAAATAATATATTATTGATTTAAATTATTATATTAAATAGATTTATATGAACCTTCATTTTATAGGTCTACAAAATAAGGTGACAGTATGTTTATTATTATAATGATATATGCTATAAAGCTCATGGTGTGAATTCGCAAGTGAGCAATACCGACTGAGCGGCCGCCTCTGTTAGCGAGAGTAGTGCCAACTTTTGCGGACAAAGGGTGTCATGTGGTCAGCACAACGAGCCGTTAATCTCAGTTTTATAAACTGGATCTGCTACCTAGCCATTCAAGTAGCGCTACTCTCGCAATAGACTAGACTGCCGATGACTGGAAGATCAAGGTTCTGATCTTGGTCGAGTGTACATAGGGTTGTTTTTTCCTAAATAGTTTACCACTCTCCTTCCACGCAAGTGTGGGTGCACTTCCTATCAAGATAATCTGCCTTATCCCCATAACCATTAGCATAATTAATACTCAATTGTATAACCCAAACGGGTAGTAAGACGCGGTGTTTAAAAAAAACAGGTTTATGAATTATTGTTTCTCCTTAGAAAATGTATTTTATAGAGTTTTAACCATAAGATATCATTTTTTATAATTATTTAGCAAATGGATGGTTTCACTTCCTTAAAAATAATTGAATTTGAATAATTTCTTGAAAGATATTAATGTTTTGAAAACTGTTAGGGATAGACAAAATAAAACATTTCGCAAAACTAAACATAAATGTGCACACAGTTCAAATAATTCTACGTTTGTAAAATGTTTTTAAGTAATAATAACACTAGCGTGCCTGGGCTACATTATTCTGTAGCTCAGTTTGTGGGAAGATTAGATAGTATTAATGTACCGTTTTCCAAGAGATGCCCAAATGTACTAATCGTAGGTAATTTTCATGAAGGCTCTTTCAATATCACGATTAGGTGAGGGAATGATGATAGTGAATATGGCGGGATGGGGCAATGAAGGTCTTAACATAATTAAAGCCTAATTAACCAAACTCTGGTGACCATGGGAATTATTCCCCTTTGGAAAAAAAATCCCGCCTTTCCATCTGGTAATCGAATCCGGGACCTCTATGTCAGCAGACAGGGGCGCTGACCACTTTACCACGAGACCGGTTAGTATTGTTATGGGTGACCTGGTGGTCTAGGGGTAAGGTGCCGGACTTCTGTGCTGGGAGTCCGGGGCTCAATCCTCGGTTCCGGCAAAGATTTATCTGATTGCCAAACCCTTCCTTCACCTCTGACAAGATGTTTATTAATCACAATTTGTGAATGTGTGTAATGCCAGGCCTCCACCGTGGTTCGGATACCACGTTAAACTGTAGGTCCTTCATTTCATCTCACAATCACTCTACCATTACACATTAGCATAAGTGCGTACAACCAGAACGGGTAGTAAGACGCGGCACTAATAATAATAACAATAATAATAATAATAATAATTTTATGACTATGGTGCCATGCCTATTCATCGTGGATGGGACAGACATATTTAATTAATACGTGAAAGGTATAATATTTAACATATATCTAATTTAATGGTATAATATGATGTACACCATTATTTTCCAAATTAACGGTTTGTACGTGATGTAGGTAAAATATTTTTGAACCCAATTTTAAAATTCATCAATGAGAGATAAGATATTAAAAATTAGAAAATCACATAGAGTTAGTTGTATTACATACTAAACAAGTTTGTGAAATGTACATGAAACATTAATTTTGTATCATAAACATGATAGTTGAACATTTTAACTCAAGATCCTATGTGAAGATAGATAAACATATTAAAATTGAGATATATTACAATCAAGATATTAGTTAGGATCATGGACAGTGATCAAATAATTTGTTATTGTAAATACAATTTATATTATTCATTCAAAATTATATTATTTATCACTAATTATGATGTGTTATATATTATAAATTAATTGAAACAGAATGACAAAGGAATTAGAGTAAGTAAAGGTTATTGAAAAAATTAATAAATAAATATCGAAAATGACGCAGCGTGAGCACACAACTAAAGGAGAAAGAAATTAATACTAAAAATCTTCAATAGTAAACTCCAATTTTAATATTTTCATTATTCCTTAACTCATTTTTTTCGCCATTTGCAATAACTTTTCCTAAATATAATTATTCAGTCATTCTGTTCCAATTATTTCATAAAATCATTTTTTATTATTTAAAATTAAATTTTTTTATGTACATTTTCCAAATTGTTTAATAGGTAATACAACTAAATGTGATTTTCTAATTTTAAATATATTTATCACACATTGATTGATTCACAAATAATAAGTAAAATACCTATTCCTAAAATATTCCATGATCATTCAGAATTTTAATCTGCATCTTCTGGATAAGTGACGAACACAACTGTCCTGTTACACAGTTAGTTTATCCAGGGTTTACTCCGGCATTCAACAGCCGTTGCTCTCTCTCAAAAAACTGTATATTCACACACCAGAAGCCATTAGCTCCGTCTAGGATCACAGAGAGGGTGCAAGGGGTTCATCGTACAAGGTTCCATGGGTTTAAAAGGGGTCAGGAAATTTCCTGGGATCTCAGAAAATATTTGCATCCATTAAAGATTAGCATTCACATTTTCCCTACTAGGAATATTACTAAATTATTAGTAGGCCTACAGGTATAATATTTGTTGTCTTATTGTTGTTTTTTCCTTTTTTTTTAGATGTAAAAGTATAAATTATATATATTTTTGCCTTCTTTCTTTTTTTTTTTCCAGGTAGGATTAATTTTGTTAATTTCTCTTTATTTTGACAGGATTAACGGAAAATGGAAGGGGGCCAAAAAAAACTTGGTAGTCCCTGATAGAATTCCTTTCAGAGGTTTTGAGGAATATCATCGTAAGCTAGTCCAGTCGTAATATGACCAGGGAGAAGGGGTCAGGATAGGAATTTGTTTAGGGCAGCAGATTCGGAAAGTCGGCAAAAATTAAATTTTGTAATTTTATTTGTAATTTTTAAAATTGTATTTACTACTCTTAAAGTAAGGATGCAGGTCATGTCAAAAAAAAAGGGTCTCTCTTCCAAAAGACAAAATGAAGCATTTTGTATAGCAATTATATTTCTTTAAAATATGCCCTATGGCAGAAGTATTAGGCGTTGCCCGGGGTAGCCATGTAATGCATTGCGTGGCTACCCCGGGAAACTATTTTCTTTTCTTCAAACAGTCAGAAAAATGTATCTTTATTTTATTTCTTCCAACAAACTATTTAGTAAATTTTTTTTTAAAATCTAACCAAAAACTTAAAATTCCAGCTTTGAGGTGCATATGCTCGTGCACAGAGGCTACTAATGTTTACATTTCAAACCTCTGGCTGTGATAGATATCAAGCAATGCTCATCACAGACAAAATAAATAAACTCCTCATTTTATTAATTCATATACTTACTAAATGTTCAAATTTTGCTCTTTGTGTGAGCGGGTGGACTTTCATAACAAGTTTCTAAATTTTAATTTTATAAAATGTTCTTAAAATTGTATCTTTATGAAAGAACTGCATATGAGAAGTATACGTTGATGCATTCTTATCAACATAGGTGATTCAACGAACGTGGCTTCCCTTAGTAAGATTCAGCGATCTTGGTTTTTAGATTGCTTGATCTTGATAAACTGAAGAATTTGATATTTTTTACTAAAATTTCCAAAACTAATGATTTGAGAAAACGTAGAGCCAGACTGCCAAAGACGGGGAGATCGAGGAGGTTTTTTCCTAAAGTGTTTTTTCACTCTCCCTCCACTCAAATGCTGGTTCACTTCCTCTAAATTTCAACCTCCCCAATTATTAATTCATTAGCGTAATTAGTGCTTAAGCGTATAACTTGGATGGGTAGTAAGACGTGGTGCTAAATAAATAAATAAGTAATTTGAGAAAAGCCATTTTGTTATTATATTTTACAGTACAGTGTATAAAATATATATATATAATACATTATATATACATAAAATGTATTATTACATACATTATATATAATCTATTAGTCATATATAATGTATTATACATTATTACATTATTTATTATTACTATATTACTTTATTTATTATTATTTATGTATCTCATTATATTATACATTAAACATATATCAAATGTATTATAAATGTATTATACATTATGTATATATAATCTCTTGAGAGGGGAGATTGTCATTTTAATGCTTTGCCCACGGTAGCTAAAAGGGCGCAAGTTATCCCTGTCAAGGTCTTACAATAATTCTTAGTCGCAACTATATATTTATTTATGCATTATATATATATATATATATATATATATATATATTGACTACATCCTGTTAAGGTGGGCCTGTAAGAAACACTTGTTAATGGTAGTTTTTTTGCAGTTTTTACATCAATTTTATTTTTGTCAAAATAAATCAAATGTCCAGTAGAAACACAGAGTTTAATTTTCTTCACATGGTGATATCAACAGTTCCTTAATTTCTGTCAAGGGTGTCCTAGAATTTAATGACAACTTTTTCTCTTCATTTAAAAAGTTTGTCATCTACTGATGCTATGCTCAATACAGATATTCAACAACTGTCGATATTACCATGTGAAGAAAATTAAACTCTAGGTTTCTAGTGGGGCAATATTTTATTTAACTTGGCTAAAAGAATGTTTCGCCATAAAAATTGTAAATACACTATCCTTAACTCTGATTCCTTACAATCACATCATAAATACGTTGGTCATTTTTTGGGTCATTTTTTTGCTTCCAACAATGTCAAGAAATGTTTGACTAAACAAATGGTTTTAAATAATATTAATTTAAAGAGGGCGTTTAAATTTTCAAATCATATCTTCTATCTTAAATTATATCTTATGTCATCAAGGCTAACCTAGGGTGATGGGAAGTTTAAGGTTCAAATCCTAGCTTTTTGTCTGAGGTTTATTTTCTGATAAAGGATTCACAATCTATCTTCACGTTAATGCGGGTACATTTCCTCTAAATTCTTCTTTCTACATTCCTATCCTATTAGCCTAGTTAAATTTGAATAGCTCGGAAGAGTAAAAAGACAGGGTGTCAAAAAAAAGCAATAAACTGCTACTGAACATTAGTATTACTGTAATACTATTGTTTTTATCACAGAATCTTACTACCTGTTCAGGTTATATACATATATATATTGTGTGTGTGTGTTGTGTGTGTGTGTGTGTGTGTGTGTGTGAGAGAGAGAGAGATAACTACTCGAATGTAGTAGGGATGAGAAAATAAGCATTTTAGAAGTAATCTGCCCACATTTGCATGGAAGGAGAGTGGGAAACAATTTAAGAAAAATCACCATCAGTACACCCGACTGGGATTCGAGCCCCGATCTCTTTATCATACCATTCTATCATGCCTTAGACTATTCAGCCACTGAAGCTAGGGGGAATACAATTAATCGAATTTATAATTGTTATAATATAATAGTGCAAGAAACTATTTTGCATTTCTATTCTATGTGTTAATTTTAAACTATCAATAACAGTTATAATAATAATCGAAACATCGGCACAGCCTTGAATAATGTATCTTAAGTACCATCAATCTAATTTTATAATATTGTTGATACTAGAATATCAGATTTTGCAGCTGTCATCTTTTAATATCATCAAGCACCGTCAGAACAAACGCCCACCAACCAATCAGGGGAGGAGGTCCTAAAGGCATTTGGGCCGAGGCGCCAATCAGTTTAGACGATGTGGGGGCTGAAGAACTTGAGAGGCCCCAAAACCGGAGGGGAACGCTGCTATCAGTGGCTCGAATGAATTGCCAAGGTGCGAGGTAACGTAACAAGTGGTTGATAAGGCCATATAATCAACCTGAATTCATGTCTCTTTCTTCAGTACGACAAAGAACTCCGGCCACTACGGCCGGTTTCAACTATCACTGAACCTTGGTCGTATTTCAATCGGTCGACTGACAAGACAATCACTGTCATTCATGACTTGTATTCACTTCGAGAAACACGAGGAAAATTAGTAGCAAGGTCAGAAACAGCTACTTTACAAAGGTGAACAAGAAGAAGATAAAAACAAATACTCGAAACTGTGTGGCAAGCTTTATATTTGTAACAAATTCCATAAGACTGAAACAAGACAACCTAGATAATAATCATGACGAATCGAAACTATTTAGTTGGACTCCTCTTTGTTATGGGCATGAGCTACGCCTCCTCGCAAACTATAGGTAAGCGCAAGTTAATTAACTTCTTTGTTACTTTCTTTTGCTGCGAGCTAAACGTGTGTCTATTTTGAAAAACAGATTTGGTCTGATGGGCATTTATATTGTTTCAATTTGTACTGAGCTCTGGCGTTGAGGGGGCCTCCTTAGTAAGTGATAAAAGTGACGCTCAGACGTTCACCTTTAACGCAATATTTAGTTCTACGATGGGTTATTTCAAAATATAGTTCACGCAGAAATAAAGTAGAAATATATTCCAACAGTGTTCTTTTTCCCTAACAGTTGAGTTCGATTAACAGAAAAAAAAATGGGTGAAAATGTGACATTAGTTCCTTTGCAGCCACTTATAAAGCATATTTACGGAGCTATGAGACTAGGCTTGATGAAAAAGGGCTCTATATTAAGCCTTCCTTTGACAAATAAAGTAGATTCTTTTTAATAGGCTAACAACAGAAATTTGTAAGATATTTGAGAATTAGTAAGGAGCTTTCTTCTTTACCTTGAGATAAGAATTGTTGAAGTTATCGTTCACCTCTTTCTTATTGACATGACAAAGGTGAAGGGCAAAAGGGAGTTTAAGCTTACACATAACAGAAAAATAGTTCCAGAAAAAGATCATTGTATTTAAAATGGTGTGGCTTGAGTGTGATTATTAATTTCTAGTTTCCTCCCACGGATAACACCGAAATTATGTTGGTAGTACAGCTTGAACAAGAAGTCTCAGCGTGGTGGGGTTTTATGAATCTAGACCAAGGAGACAGTTCTTCAAATTCTTAAATTCTTAAAAAAAAAATACAACAAAGTTGAATATTTTTTTATTTTAACATGAAAAATTACTACCATGTTCCTAATTTGGCTGTTGTCGAATGAAGAATGCAGAAGACCGCATTCTACGTTTTCTGGATCGAGCTTAATCTTGTAACTGTATAATACTCCGGTTAATTGTATGTTAGATAAGCTTTTAATACTTAATTGTATTTATATTCATTATATCTTTAGTAATGAGAAATTGATTAAGAATATTTTGCAAGGAACGAGCTATATGAGATTATTTCTCAAGATGAAAGTAGTTAATGGAAATTGGGAGTTAAGATATTAAAAATGT
Source organism: Timema bartmani (assembly GCA_902151455.1). Classification (NCBI taxonomy): domain Eukaryota; kingdom Metazoa; phylum Arthropoda; class Insecta; order Phasmatodea; family Timematidae; genus Timema; species Timema bartmani. The sequence goes on along the minus strand of CABFWB010002668.1, from coordinate 26,340 downwards.
AAAGGAATTAATATTTCAATTGTAACGTAAACCAAAAATACTCCTTACGAGTTGAATTTTTATGTCAAAATTTAGAAGGATGATGACTTGAAAAGTAAAGTTATTGAAAAATATATAGGATCAGTCACATTTAATAATTAAAGAAGAAAATTACAGTAATCCCATGAAAAACAAAAATTAACCTTATGAAAAAAGTATTAGAACAAAGATTGCAGCATAATGACTAGATGAAACATCATAGTTAATATATAATGTGTTGAAAAAATATTTTTCACATGATATGTGAAATTACATTATAAGTCAAAATTAAAGGTTGAAAGAGTTAAGTTGAAGATTGTTTATGATCAGTCAATTGCTAATTAAGAGAAAGAAAACTAGAAATCCTATGATCCTATATTTTTTCAACACATTATATATTAACTATGATGTTTCATCTAGTCATTATGTTGCAATCTTTGTTCTAATACTTTTTTCATAAAGTTAATTTTTGTTTTTCATAGAATTACTGTAATTTTCTTTTTTAATTATTAAATGTGACTGATACTATATATTTTTCAATAAATTTACTTTTCAAGTCATCATCCTTTGAAATTTTGACATAAAAATTCAACTCGTAAGGAGTATTTTTGGTTTACGTTACAATTGAAATATTAATTATATTATATTTTTAATATCTTAACTCCCAATTTCCATTAACTACTTTCATCTTTATAAATAATCTCATATAGCTCGTTCCTTGCAAAATATTCTTTTAATACTTAGTTACCCGCTTTAGCCCCCGGATGGTCTAAGACGCTACTCTCTCAGTAGACTAGACTGCCGATAACCTGGGAGATGGTGGTTCGATTCTGGTCAGATGTACTGAGGGTGGTTTCCCCTAAATGGTTTTCCACTCTCTTTCTCTCTCTTCACCAAAATACGGGTACACTTCCAATGAACTCAACTTTCTTCATTCCTAACGTGTAATTAGCACATAAGCGTATAACCCGAATGGTAGTAAGACATGATCCAAAAAAATAAACCTTAGTTTACTTTTCAAGGTATCAGTCTATATCTTCATATTGTTTTCAGTAAAAACTTTAAAAGGAAGCAAATTATTATTATTATTATTGTTATTATTATTATTATTATCATCATCATTATTATTAATGCTAATAATAATTATAATTATTATAGTGATTATTATTAATGATAATAATAATAAAAAAACTATTATTATTATTATTATTAATGCTAATATTAATAAAAATAACTATTATTATTATTACTACTAATAATAATTATTATTATTAATGATTTAATATTAATAATGAATTATTATCATTATTAATAATCAATCAATCAATCAATGTTTGTTTAGGATTTAAAAGAAAATTACATAATTGATTTTTTGATACAATCCCGAAGTACCTAAAGGTATATCTTCAGGTCTTGCAGCTAAATAATACAAAAAACATAAAAATTATAATAGTAAAAATATTAAAAAACAAAAAGTTTTACACATA
>CABFWB010002668.1:10567-21775 GCA_902151455.1 Timema bartmani | reverse complement strand
AGCCGATTTTGAGAAAATCGACTTTTTCTCTTTTTTCCCTTCAGTAAACTACCCTTAATTTTAGGGGTAGATATCCAATTCCAAAAACCCCTCGGGGCAACCCTATGAAAACCCAAGATATCAAGTTTCAGCTCAATCGGTAAAATAGTTTAGGCTCTAGTTGGAGGTACAGACGGACAGACAGACAGACAGACGGAAATTCAAAAACCACTTTTTCGGATTTGGGGAGTCATGAAACGTCAAGATTCATCAAAATTTCGAGCTCGATTTTTTTGACGATCACCATACTTTCTCTACCTGTAAGATAGAGAGAAAGTAAAAAAAAAGAGTGACATGAAATTAAAACCTTGATGAAATATAAAAAAAGAACAAATAAACAATGTATAAAATTTTGTTTAGGACCGACCAAGGCAACAAATCAAATTATTTTTAAAAAAATACAAAAAATGACGAAATGATACAAATATCATGTCAACCTTTTTTTATATAAATGGTTATTATTCAAATTCATTATAAGTCAAACGTTTAATTTTTATTGTAAGTTTTTTATATTTAATTTTAATTCTCGTATTAAATTGTTTTCTTAGCTCTTCAGAAATAAAATGTACTTTTGTTATTTTATATTTCACTTCAGCAAGGCTTTTTCTGTGTTTTTTAATGACATATTTTGATTTTTACGGAGAAAAACATGCACTTTTTACTTGTCCATTGCCGACTCCATGCTGTAGTGGTCAGTGCACCTGGCTATGAGCCTAGTGAACCCGGGTTCAATTTCCGGCTGATACCTTGCTTGGGGACTTCTCCCGAAAGGGGAATCACCAGGGTTTGGTTAATTAGGCTTATGTTAGGTTTAAGTGTTTGTTCTGGTTCCACATCCTCATACTCACTATCACCATCACTCTCATCTCATCTCAGCGGGACATGGAAAGAGTCTCCACGGAAAGGATGTACGATTAGTACATTCGGGTGTCCCCTGGTCAACGATACATTAGTACTGGATAATCTTTCCACAAACTGGGCTACGAATGATGTAGCCCAGACGTGGATAATTATCACTTGTCCATTTCACATTCATCTGCTTACATTATTTTACTAACCATTTGAAAACTACAAAAAGAAATATTCAATAGAACATATTGTGTATTTAGAATACATACGATATAATCGCATGCTAGCTAATGATTACGCCACACCAGTCATTGTAGAGAATCGAAGCAGGGACGAGCGAAGAATAAAATAACGCATTGTATACTCATGTGTAATGCATTATAATTGTTCTATTTAAACTGAAACGTGTTAAATCAATCAAAACAATTATTGCTATAATTTCTACTTCTTGTTTAAATGATAGTTGTTTAATTATAAAGCTTAATCCCTTCAAGAAATATTGGTTTAGTAACGATATCGATTTTCAAATTAACATTAAGAAGTTTAAATAAATATTTGCTATACTTATCAGGCGTGTATAAGTTTGAGCTCTTATCTGTTTAAGCCCAAACTTGAACAGTTTTGTTATCTTGCATAATGTAGAACAGATTTACTATAAATAATCCAAAGATAAGTTATTAATCATGACATTTCCTCAATATTTTCCATAGTTACCTTAACAGGATATAGTGTGTATATATATATAATGCATAAATAAATACATAGTTGCGACTAAGAATCATTGTAAGTCCTTGACAGAGCCAACTTGTGCCCTTTTAGTTACCGTGGGCAAAGCATTAAAATGACACTCTCCACTCTCCACGGGGTTGATTTTTTGGAACAAAAAATCACTTATGCTCATGCGCAAAGTTTCACTTTACTTAACGCCCGCGTGAGTGGGGGCACGCACGGAGGCGTCAAACTCATCTGGTTTATTAGTGACAAGGAGGTAAGGGTTAAAAACCCAGCAGGATGTACTAACATGATTTTTTCCTAGATGTTTATTCCCTGTACCAATTTAACAACGTTTTTTTTCTTTTTTAATTTATTTATTTGAGGTAGGCTTATTTAACGTGCACTTTCTGAATCGACTGATTATATCAGCAAACGATTTATAAACTAACTTAAATCTAGAACAAGCACAACAACCATCCACCGGTCATTTATACTTCACTGTGAAAGGGTGTACGCATATTTTACCAACGATACATTTTTCGGCCATGCTAGGAATCGAACCTGGGATCCTTAGCTCAATAGACAGAGAGGCTAACTGACTTACCTAAGGCATCGGACCACACTAATGTAGATGTGTGGCCTGTTTTGAGCTGGTAATTGCAATAAGTGTCCTGTATTCTACTATGCTTCATTTTAAAAATCGTCGGCTTGGTAATTTTTACTATATCGATTCTTTTAATTTATGTTCTATATTTTAAAATTCATTTAGAACTACAAATAACGTTGAGACCCATTTTTACAAAACTGATGACGCATATGGGGTTAGTATAACAGACCTACTCTTTTGTAAACAATGTTTAAATATATTTTACTAGTATTTGAAACAGTAATTATTGAATTAACTACCATTTTTTGTTTACAAAACGCTATCATCGGTACTTTCTTTAGATTGAAACTTTATTATTTTTAATGTACTTTATTCACATGCACAGTCCAATTATCAGAAAAAGGATCGTATATGATAGCTATAAAAGTGACTCAATATTCTGTAATGGATTCATACGTCAAGTCATGTGGTCAGCAGCTGTCACTTTTGATAGATATTATCAAAAACTATAGAATGATACTAATGATTAAGTAAATTTTTATCAATTTTGATCACAAACTAACATATTTGTAATTTCTTAAAGGACCATTTCTATGAAAATTGGATTTTAACAGGGACCCTTGACGTACAAGTCGCATTCCTTGGTTCACATTCCTGTACTCTCCTATAAAAACGATGAATAGTTAAAATAATAAACGTTTAGGTAAATAGTATTTTTCATATAGCTCTCGTTTACGTACAAGATTGACAAAAGTCGTATATGAGAGACACATAAGTGTTAGAGAACGTCCATTGAATGAGTTTAAGGTTGGATGTTGGGAAGGCGAGAAAATGTCAGTGTTTTTGCAGTTTTTGGATAAAAACTTTTTGGTCAAAATAAATCCCATATTGCTTCAGTACAAACTTAAGAGTTTAATTTTCTTCACACGGTGATATCAAACGTCCTTTAATATCTGTCAAGTGTGTACTTATTTGATTAAATTTAATGACAACTTTTTATCTTAATTTAAAAAGGTCTTCTAATGCTTCCATGCTCATGATAAATAATCAACAACTGTTGATATCAGCGTATGAAGAAAATTAAACTAAACGTTGCTACTGGAACCATTTAATTGGGTTGAGGAGGTGAGGCGTTCCTCAACTGAGTGACAGTGATTATCTAAAACAAGAAGTTAAATATTTTTGAAATGTTAGGACACGCCACGTGAAATTAACACCACAACGCTAGCAAGCTCGGTCTTGAAGTAGCCATGCCACGTCCCTACTACCTGGACCACAGACAAGGATATACCAGACCCTCATCCTTACGGAAGTTTCGCTTCGCTCCTTGAACCGGGTTGAGTCCATCAACACTGGGGTTCGCTAGTGTCAAGGCTCAGTGATAAAAGCACTTCCAAATGTTTTGTTAAATGACTCACTTTTAACATGTTCGTCATAAAGGGATCATTGTTATTGTAATGGTTAGTTTGAGTAAGCTCTTTGTGAGAAAGGATTATGTGAACCTAGCTTTGTGGAAGCCGGCCGATTGACTTGAGATGGATATTTGTGTACTCTCTCTAGTGAAACCATGTTTAAAATGAGTTTTTCTTGTTAAGATGGGGTGCTAGTGAGCGTGAGTTTAGGGCAGTATTTTCGAAGTTTTTATAGCATAAACATTTATTTGGCCAAAATAAATCAAATATTTCTTCTATAGAATCATAGAGTTGAGTTTTCCGCACATGCTAATCTCAACAGTTCTTTAATATCTGTCAAGGGTGTCCTGGAATTTAGTGACAATTTTTTATCAGCATGCTTATGAGAGATATTCAAGAACTCTTGAGATTAGCATGTGCAGAAAGCTAAACTCTTATGTTTTTATAGAAGAAATATTTTATTTATTTTTGCCAAAAAATTTTTATGCTATAAAAACTGCAAAATTAATGCACTAAACTGGTGCTCACTAGCACCCCACCTTAATGCCTCTTGACGGCACCTAGCGATACCCGTGTTACAGAACTCACTCTCTCCCACGGGACGCAGCAATTTTAACCTGGAGGATGTGGGTCTTGTGTATCCTTGTCAGTGCCCTGGGCCCTGTTTCACAAAGATAAAAATCGTGACAATCATTGATTCACTGGTGTTTTGTAACTACAAGCGACTAGTAATTTACGTAAATTCCGTTTCTCGAAGATATTTCGTTCACTAGTCGCTTGTCGAACCAAGACTGGTAAAGCTGACATGTTGTGTGCGGCTGTTAAAGCGATGTATTTACCAACCAAAGTGATGCTGGTACAAATAAATTAAAGAAAATAATGGGGTGTTTTTTGGCTCATTCAGCGGGGTAATTATAGCACAATTTAAAAAAAAAATGAAAATTGGCAGGTAGTCAGATTATGTAGGACTGATTTTAATTAATAAGCCATGGAAGTACATAAAATTCACTCTTGGTTACTATTGACACAAAAAACACTGTTAAGAAATAAACCCTATACTTTTAATACTCGCACATTAATGTCAAGAAACATTGTCAGGCTCATCTGATAAAAAAAGGTGTTAATAAATTCAATGTTTTTTCAGATTACAATATTGTTTAAAATTATCAATGGAAATAAATAATAAATGTTTAAGCGAATGTTCTAAGCTAGTATGATACATTCCATTAAATATATTAAAACTACCCAAATTATAGTATATTATTTAGTGTTGTTGGAAAGTTTTTTAAATGAATCTACCTAGGTATTATTCCGTAGTTAGTATGTCATTCTATTTATTTATCATAATGAGGTCACCAACTATGCTATTTGTTTTTTAGTTCAGAGGGTTCCATTTCACAAAGGGACAAGTCTTGTAATGGCCGGTGCATTTAGTCATTTTTTCATATGGAAATGACAAGTTTTTGGTTCACTAAACTACAATAGTCAAGCGACTAGTGACTATAGAATTAAGGTCGAGCGACCAGTGTTTTAGACTGAGGATTTATTTCACTAAACTAAAAGCCTGCCAAATTTTCCAGTCACTTTCTTTGATTTTTGAGGGGAAAATACAGCATAGTCGGTGGCCGACAAGTGTGTGGATCAGTATTTTCTGTAAAAATATTATTAAATTGGATGTATGCTTGTTTATGTACTGTTACAAAACATCTAATTTTCATCTTTCATATTGAGCGCATTTTGATTTGGAGGGAAAGTTCGTCGTGTAGCTTAATTTGTCACAGCCCAGTAATCTGATATTTTCAAGCAATATTGCTGGATTTCAAGAATTAGGAAGGAATATTTATAGAAAATGTACGCGCATTTGTTTGGAGAGAGTGTGAACCAATTTATGGGGAAAAATTCAGTTCAACTGTCCGGAATTCGAGCCCCGATCACCTACAGTCTAACACGAGAGTGACGTGTTTGCCCATGTGACCACCGATGCGAGTTAACATTGATTTATTAAAATTAAAAGTAGCTTTGAAGTATACTATTTATAAGTGTTATTTTTTCCCAGTAGGTTTAGAATCACCGGTTGCCTGTATTGACATGACTTACTAATATAAATCAATCCCAAGTCCTTTACTAGCCTCTTCTTGCCATGCTTTATCTTTTTAATTATTTGAGGAATTAATAATTGTTTAAAGAATCAAATAATACGCTCTTATTATTAAGATTAAAATGTATAATATATCCTAATAAAACGTTAAATGTCCAATCAAATATACACTTAAATATATCAATGAATATTATTTTATTTATAGCACCGCGTATTACTACCCGTTCGGGTTCGCTATCAATTAATAATAAAGGCAAAATATGTACTAACAATATTTTAATCATGGCGTTTTAAAATACACTCTAACTGGCCAAGTTTCCTCAAAATTTAGGATCAATATTTTAAATACCATAGAGTTTGATGAATAAAATAATATACTAGCTATTAAATTATGGTTTATTCATATATTGCAAAAACATCTACACTTTGGTCACTCATTATTATTGCTATTTTCCACCATCTCTTAACAACACATAGCCTACTATCTCTAATAAAATATTTATGTATCTCATACGCCTTTAATTACGAAAATGATGTGCTCCATATCATAAATAAGAATAATATTTCCACCACTTATCTAGATTACTCTAGTAGTGATTACTTTAATCCATACAATGCTCTGGCATATGATTACACAGCTTTTGATGTAAATATAGATACTGAGAATTTTTACTAAAACAATCCAAAGGTTAAACGACATTCACGTTCCTAAAATTAGTATTAAAAATTCCTAATTGGTTTGACTCCACACTTAAATATTATATGAGAAAGAAAAAGCAGTTTTCAAAAAGTATAAAAAATCAAATAATGGAAAATTCTATTCATTTTTTTTTACACTATCGTAAATTATTTTAAGAAACCTTACCTATTGATAGAGCCATCTGGATTAAGTTAATATAAACACAAGGATTTTTTGAAACGTGTGAAAAAAATTCCATTTCTAAGCAGAGCCTTCCCATCAGATCTCAAAATTTATGGGAAAATTACTAATCATTTAATAAAAAATGAATTTGGAAAAGGTTTCACCAGCTTAAACACAGACTTTCTGAAAATCAACATTGGTTTGCAACAAATAAATCTACTGTAACTAACTCAGTTGAATTTCTAGGCCATGCTAGCTAGCCCTTCAAGTCTCTACTCAAGGTCAGACTGATGCATTTTATTTTGATCAAAGTAAAGTTTTTGATCTGTGTCCACACAGAGAACTTAGGAATTTTGGTCTATAAACTTCCTATGTAAATTGGTTTAAGAGATACTTGAAAAATAGATCTTTTACCATCAAATTTGACTCTAGCACCTCCAACTCCTTTTCAGCTCCTTTTGGTATAACTCACAGTAGCGTACCGTGGGAGGAGGGGGGCTTGAGGAGACTCGAGACCCCCCTATCCTAGTTTGGGGATGCCCCGAGATCTACGCAAATCAAAAGAGAAAATAAAATGAGGGGGAGGGCGGGATGGTTTCCATCAAAGAGTTGCACAGTGGCTAGACATTTATCTATTATAAATAATGGGTGATTTTTGTGACAGTAGGCCTATGTCACGGTTAAACCAACTTTAATTTAGGCCTATTCATTATTTTGATAGAATATCACGTTTATAGTAGTAAAAATATAAATGATCAAGTTAAGAAATAGCAATTAAAAACCTTCCAAAAAAGCTTCTAGGTATATATAATGATAAAAAAAATTTCCTCCGATGGTTGGGGGAACCTCCCACCAAACCCCTCTTAGCCCCCCCCCCTCCCCCCTACTTCGCAATCCTGCCTACGCTATTGATACCTCAAGGGTAACATTTTTCTTCGTTTTTATGTGTTTATTCAGCAAATTGGTGAGTACATACAATCTTCAAACTATTTACTATTTGCTGATAATCTAAAATTGTTCAAAAATATCAATTAACTTGTTGATTTTTTAGATTTACAAATCGAAGTAGACTAGGGCTTAGCTTCACAAAACTAAATGTCTGTCAAATTGATAAGTAATTTTCTTTAATTTCTGAGGTAAAATCAATGAATAATATAGGTAAAATATGCACTAATAATATTTTAATCGTGGTGTTTTAAAATACATTCTAATTTGACTAAAAATTCCTCAAAATTTAGGATGAATATTTAAAATACCATATAGTTTGATAAATAGAATATTATACTAGCTACTTATTTATAACTTTTTTTAGTATTGAATCTTACTACCCGTTCAGGTTATACGCTTAAGTACTAAAGGACATGAACGGCGTTTACTTCCACATGATTGTAAATTGAATTACACTTTTACATGATTTGTTACAGAAATCGACATTCATAAATATTTTATTTTATGTTCATTAGGGACTGTTTCACAAAGAGACTAGTCAAGCGATAATTCACTAGTGAATCCACAAGTGAATGATTTATCGATGACAAGTGACCGATGTATCCCTGGTCTACCTAGTCACAAACCCCGTGACACTAGCGCTCAAGGTCTTTAAATATCCATATTACGTAACTACTACCTAGGGACATCAACCTTACAACGAAAGTGAGTGACTTTGGGTCACCCGTATTGATAACACGAGTTGACGTTTTGAGCTGCTTCTGGTTATTAATAACTTCACCTACTTTAATGAAAATAATACCCTTATACTTTCCTTAAAAAAAAGTTTTAAAAATGGCAGTTCTGGAGCTCCCAAACTACTAAAACCATAATATTCTGAATGATCTAAACATTTAATGTATTGAACCTGTAAAATATGACTTTACATGTTTAAGGAAGGGTAAATATATCCTTATCATTTTTAATTTGATCTCAGAACAGTGACATTTTGACCGCAACGTTATTGAGAACGAGTTTTTTCACCCTTTTATTAATTATATTTGATAACTATAAAACTTGAAAAATATAAAGCTTTTAAATATATAGGAACATGTTTATTGCCTCGCATCTCCATTTATGCGTGAACCATATTTTGAAATCGCCAATCGATGCTTAAATAATTAGGGATTTCTACAATTCTTCATTAGCATGAGTTTTAGCATCATAATCACGGATATATTTTAGTTGTAACTAATTACTGCCAGTAATTACACTCGTATGCATATAGACGGTCACATATAAACACGGAGTGGTTGGGAAATCAGGTCGTCAAGAGTTCGGGTCCTTGTTGGTGTACTAACTCAGCTCCGGTTGTTGTGTCTTAGTACCTGTTCTTTTTATAATCATATATGATAATTACTCTAATGGGATAGGGATTAGTAAGGAAAAATTTTAGTAGTAATCCAACCAAATTTGCATGGAAGAATAGTGGGAAACCATCTAGAGAAAATCACCCTAAGAATATCCGAATGAGATTCAAACCCTGATCTCCCCATCATCAGCAGGTCAGTTTAACACGAAAGTGACGCCTTAGACCGTTCGGCCACTGAAGCGGATGTCACACTAGCGATGGATATAAATGTTTTATCAAAGAGAACGAACGACAGCAAGGGATGGATAGTATGACACAACACAATCCTAACCAATCCTGAACTATCTTAACTTAACCTATTACAAAACACAACCATAGCCTGATCAAACCTAACCTAAGATATAAGGCGCAACAAGATCCTAAGCTTCTGCAAAATAAGATGGATTTTTTTTCCCCTTGGTTCATGAGATTGAAATTGTACGAAATAATACAGCTAAGATTGGTGGGGCCAAAATCATACTACCCCAAGCAAACTACCTCAAGTATCATAAAGCTCCACTAGAGCGAGCGCTTTGACTAATTTAATTGATGTGCTTGTCAGTTATTTCAATTAGATACGTACACGAAGAACCTCATTTATACTTAACAGCAAATGATTACGTCAAACTTTGTTTTTACTTTCTCATAGTTACAAAGTATACACGAAATAAAGTATTATAATAACTAAAATATTCAAACTTGAGGTTTTAGTGGGAATATAACAGGTACTTTATTAGACCACAGTTCCGAAAAGGTTTATTTGTTTGCCCGTTTTTTGTTTTCATTTTTTGTATGTCTTTTAATAACTTCTCCAGCACTTGAATGGCTTAGTGAACTGTCTTAATATTTGTTATGTTGAACCATTGGTTATAATAGATAAGCTACATACTATTACAAACCCATGAATATAAACACGAATAAGACATGTTATAAAGCTTGATTCACATGTTCGCAGAAAATACAGAACAGAATCTTCTTGAGTGACGCAGCAACTCACACGCTCTATGTTGACCCATGATGCATTGCAACGCAAACTTAAACAGATGATTATCAACATATTTTATTTATTATATATTTTAGATCATTCTCCCGATGTATGTTTTCAAATTATAACGCTGTGTAGCGGCACAATCCAATACATCGATGCGCACACTTTACATTAAAGTGTTATTTCATTTAAATCTCTTCACAAAGGCAGACGAATTTGTCTGCTTGCTTCTGGTTGTAGAGCGCATTCGTTGTCAAATGCGCATGCTCACTGATTTGAGATGGTTGGTTCTGAGATTTGATTGATTCTCCTGTGCCGAACATCTTGGGCAGAGCGGATGAAGTAGAGATGAGTTGAACTTTGGCGCAACAGTTCTCGCCGATAAGGCGGAAATCTTGTGATTGGCTTCGAGCTCGTCACGTGACTCCATTTCTGTTCTGCGCTAGTTTTTCGGTGAATGTGTTAATCCACAGTAACACTATATATTTAGGTTGCACTATAATAACAAAAAGTAATTGTTTTTAATAAACAACTCGCTTCGGTGGTCGAATGGTCTAAGGCTTAACTCTCACCGTAATAGACTTGACTGCCAATGATGTTGGGATTGGGGTTCAAATCCCAGTCGGGTGTTCTGAGAGTGGTTTTCCTAAGTGGCTCTACACTCTCCCTCCACTCAAATGCGGAATACACTTCCCTAAGATTTAATTATCTACATCCCTAGCACATTAGCGTCACTAGTAGATAGTAAGAAGCAGAGCTAAATATTAAATAACCATTTTAATTTCTTACCACAGGCAATGAGAGAAAGATATTTTTAAAGAAATGTTTCCACATTTGTTTGAAAGGAGCTGACCGGGGCTTGAATCCTAAACTCCCTGTCATAGGCAAATTATACCAGACGAGGTTGGCACCTTAGCCCATGCACCCAACAATACGAGAGGGAAGAATTGTCACTCGTTCAAATTCTACGACGGCGAGTAGTTTTCAGTGTGACCCTGATCGTAGTTTTCCATAATCCCTGGATACATTTTTCTTTTCTTTTTTTAGCACAGCTTCTTACAACATGTTCGGGTTATGAGCTTATTAACTAATTACCGTACGCGTATCGTTTTATGTATTGTGGAGCAGTGGCGTATTCTGAGAAAATTAATAGGTATGCTGTACTATAAAAGTTTCAGGGGAGATTTGGGGGCCAAGGACCCTCAACCACCGTTGTCCAAGAACGTCAAGGGATTATTTAAAGGTTTGAAGGTGTGTGCCTCTAGAACAGTGGTTCTCGAACATTTATTATTTCCCCTTAA
>CABFWB010002668.1:0-10184 GCA_902151455.1 Timema bartmani | reverse complement strand
AGGCGGTCCTCAAATTGTAATGATATCTACATGGTTAGAAATTTAAGTAAATATTAATGTCGGGGCTAAGAGTGGTATGGGCACATTTCTGAATGCATAAGAGGGACAGATCCTATTCAATTAGCCTATTGTAATTAAAAGCACACAGTTAGCAATACTCAAAGCAAACAATCATAAAAAGAGTAAAATGAAGTGGTACGTCGATCAAGCGTCCATCAGATCTTGGTGAGAGGGAATCAGGTGGATTGTCCAACTCACGTTGCAATTAAAACTATTTCTTAAAGCCTAACTTATCTCACACAATGCTGCTTGGAAACAAACGAGTCTCCCAACTTGAGAATTCATGCTCCAGAAGCTATTTAGATGTGTAAACCCTGACTAACATAGGGGAGATTATCTCGGACTATTAATATTCTATCGCTACGTCATTGGTTTATTGCTAAGAGATCTACACAGATCTTTTGCCGTAAGCAGTGGTGCACCCAAGGGGGAGGGGCAAACAGGGTATTTGACCCCCCACCCTTCCCCAATATCACAAATAATGTTAATAGAAATTTAAATAATATGAAGTATAACTAAAATATTTAGCATTGAAGATGTGTCTAATTTATAGGCTACATTTTAAAGCCAGGCTTCTAACTTAAGCCTAGTATTCAAACGATTTACCGTTACACACAAAATTAACAATTGAAGAAAAAACACGCAACTAATAGATTCGATACCATTTGTATTATTTAAATCTCTTAATTACTATAAAACTATTCCGAATAATTTCTAAAAGCATTTAATATGTATAAATGTTCTCGGCCTTCAGGGATTAGGGGGCTGTGCAACCCCAAACCCACTCTCTCCATCAAAATGTCATTCTTGCTACAGCTTTTATTGAATGCTTCCCCCAAAATAAATGGCTGCGTGCGCCACTGATTAAGTAAATTTTATGAAAATCTATTTTTTTTTTTACCTTTTCCTTTTAAATCATCTTGAAATGGCGAAATTACACTCCTGACTTTTGGGATTCTTTGATGTATAATTATATAAAATCACAATGATTAATAAGTCGTTAATGTGAAACAAAAACTAAAAGAACACTATTAAAATCCCACAAATCCTTTCTACTAAAGAAAAACCAGAATTACCGTCAACTACGGTTAAAGTAGCCTTGGCACACGCTCTACTGCCCCCTCCCCTTTTCCTCCCTCTACCAGTGCTAAAATACCTAAATTTGAAAGAGTGGTTGAATGTGTTTGCCAAATACATGATAATACATGTGACTAGAATGACTAAACATAGCTCAATATATTTAATTAGTGTAGGCCTATAATTTAAAGCTTGTTACGTAAATTAACTATTATTTTACAATTAATATTATGTAATTTTACTTAAACTATACTAAATTAACTTAATAAATAAGCATTGTGATCTTGAATCTTTTTTCAATAGTTGGCACAATGCTTAGCCTGCTACATATGATCAGCATGACCTGGGGTGTAAAAACCTGAACTCATTGCCCAATTACTAGTGGGCGAGCGGAGAGGGAATGTGTTGCAACCTCCTAGACATTGGGCAAGGTCATTAGAGCCTCCCTAGCTTGCCTTGCGGATTTAAAGCAGAAGGCCCTGGGTTTCCTATTGTGTTATGTAGAGCCATTTGGAAGAAAAATTACTTAAACACAGTATTCTTGGAATATGAATCAATATTAGTTTTAAAATTAATAATTCATTACATGTATATTTATTAACGATCCAAACATTAGTATTTACATAGTTAGCACAGACAACATTGAATTTAAAACAAACTAGTCCATATCATTATGGATATGTGGCACAGGACTAGCATACCCGGAGAATACGCCACTATGTGGAGGTTATTTTAATAGGAAGTGTAACCACATTTGCGTGGCGTGTGTACTTAAGTTTTTTCCTAAAGTATTTTCCACTCTCCCTCCACGCAAGTTCTGGCACACTTCCTCTAAATATAACCATCCTAATCCCTAAAACCAATACCATAATTAATACAAAAGCGTATAGCCCGAACGAGTAGTAAGACGTGGTGCTAGAAAAAAAATATTTTAACTATCTATTTTAGTTTTATTGCTCGATACAAATTTCAGTAATAGTGTGTTATTTGTTGCACCATACAGCTTGAATGAGAATTCATTCGTCACAATTTCTAACAAAAAAAAAGTTTTATTTAACAAATTTTTATACCGAAACTCAACGTTTTATTTAATAAAATCCACTTGTTTTAATTTCGTACCATAACGTAAGCTCTCTAAGTATGTGGCATCAATTTACACTCCTCTAAATGTATGGATTTCTAGTAGAAGCGTCATTTTAGACTAAAAGTTGTTGATAAGGACGACTATTAGCCAAGTGTTCTACATAGTTACCAGGTAATGTAGATTTACAAGATAATGTGCTTGTTCAAGTGATACTAACAATCCACCAATGCCAATCAGTACAGCTAAACGTGAAGTCGAACTAAACTTCACTTTTAGCAACAACAACAAAAAAGCCTCCTTCGACGAATCAAATTCTCTTCAGGATTTAATTTACACCCATAAAGAAGCAGATTTACATTTTTTTATTACTACTAGGGGTATTTAACGCTACTTTTCTGAGACGACTGATATCATACCACGACTTACAAGCTATCTTAAAGCCTGATTCACACGTTCACCGAAAATAGAAGGTAGAATTAAAAAAAAAGTTTTATTTAACAAATTTTTATACCGAAACTCAACGTTTTATTTAATAAAATCCACTTGTTTTAATTTCGTACCATAACGTAAGCTCTCTAAGTATGTGGCATCAATTTACACTCCTCTAAATGTATGGATTTCTAGTAGAAGC
The DNA here is from genome assembly GCA_902151455.1 of Timema bartmani. Lineage (NCBI taxonomy): Eukaryota > Metazoa > Arthropoda > Insecta > Phasmatodea > Timematidae > Timema > Timema bartmani. The sequence goes on along the minus strand of CABFWB010002668.1, from coordinate 7,332 downwards.
GTCATTTTAGACTAAAAGTTGTTGATAAGGACGACTATTAGCCAAGTGTTCTACATAGTTACCAGGTAATGTAGATTTACAAGATAATGTGCTTGTTCAAGTGATACTAACAATCCACCAATGCCAATCAGTACAGCTAAACGTGAAGTCGAACTAAACTTCACTTTTAGCAACAACAACAAAAAAGCCTCCTTCGACGAATCAAATTCTCTTCAGGATTTAATTTACACCCATAAAGAAGCAGATTTACATTTTTTTATTACTACTAGGGGTATTTAACGCTACTTTTCTGAGACGACTGATATCATACCACGACTTACAAGCTATCTTAAAGCCTGATTCACACGTTCACCGAAAATAGAAGGTAGAATTAATACGCTGTATGTTGACCCATGAACGCGAACTTAAAAAAGCTGACTATAACATGGTTTATTTTTTAGTGAATAAACATATTTTAGATGATTCTCCCAATGGATGTTTTCAAATTGTAATGCTGTGCCGTGACACAATCCAATACATCGATACACACGCTTTGCATTAACGTGATATTTCGAATCTCCTCACAAAGGCCAACAAAGCTGTCTGATTGCTTCTAGCTCTACAGCGCATGCGTTGTCAAATGAGCATGCACACTGATTCGAGAAATATGGTTCTGAGATTTTATTGGTTTTCCTGTTGCGAACATCTCATGCAGAGCGGACAAATAAGATATGAGTTGAACTTTAGCGGAACAGCTCACGCCGATTAGAGCTCGTCACGTGACCTCGTTTCTGTTCTGCACTAGTTTTCCGGTGAACGTGTGAATCCACAGTAACTCTATGATGCTGCGTGCTGACAATCAAGCCGAACCACGTCGCGTACTCTTAGCGAACCAATGAATGTCGGTATTTCGATGAGTTTTGGATCAAAACTCATTGGATGTTGCTGAGAGTCGAATCACGAACCATGCACGTGCAACTTTGAATTTTTGTTTATTTATTATTAAAACATTGTCAACAGAGTAGTGGTGGAGTTATATTTTTGCACTTTAGGCCCAATCAGTGGCGCACTCAGAAATGTTTTTTGAAAGGGGACGGGGAGACAAAAAATCAAGGTTGTGTTCAGAATTGAATTTCGGAGGAGAGGGGATGGTTGGGGGTATGGGGAACAGCTCCATAATCACTAGAGGCGAAGACAATTTATGACTGTTAAATGCAGATAGATACTATTTCAATTCTTTTTTATGGTAACTAGGGGCAGCGATTTCAATACTGTAAGTGAACTAAGTTTAGATACAATGTGTCAAAACTATTTTTCCAATACTTTTTATAATTTGAAGCTTTTGGGGAACTTTTAACTTGTGTACCATTATATTTTCCCCACAAACAGGGGCACTTTTAGTGTTTTACTCAAAGAAAAGAATCTGTAGTGGAAGAAAACTATTAATTTTCTGTAGGGATGTGGCCACCGAAGAGGGTCAAGAAAAATTCGGAGGGGTCTTTCCTTAGAAAATTTTAAAAATTATAATGATTCTAGAAGCTTTTCGGAGTAGTCCTTGTCCAGATTTTTTTTAAAAATTAGTTTCATCTAGAAGTTATTTAAAGTTGTCTTCTCCCGGATTTTTTTAAAGGTATTTGAAATTTTTATATATTCCTAGTTTCTGGAAAGCATTTGGTATGGTCCTAATCTGACACATTTTTGAAAATTAGATTCATCTACAAGATATTTGGAAACCCAACAGATTTTTGAAAATTGGATTAGTCTAAAAAATATTTGAAATGGTTTTTTGTTTGAAAATTTTTGAAAACTAACTTTAGTTCTTGAAAGAGGAGGGTATAGCCCTATCCCCCCCCCTCCTGGGTGAGCCACTGGGCCCAATCAGATAAATTCAATGCCCAAAATCACTTTGTGTCATTCGAATAAAGTTTTTATATTAATCATTAATTTCTTGAAATTGAAGGTCGCGAAGCAAACTATTTCCACCGTATTTCACTTGCCTTGTGTACTATCAAGTTTGCCACCATCCTCTATCATGTCTTTTTTTATATGTTGTTGAATAAATATATGCCACGGCAGCCAATTTTAATTTGTCACTGTCCATTTAATGTGTCATCTAAAGAAGTAAATACATTTCTGAAGCAAAATATGGCTCGCAAGAAGGTTTGAAGTTTGTCTTGAGGGGAAATAATTTTACAAATAAAGACAGTGTTCGTCTCGAAGTTCGGTTAGAATCAATGGCTCTCCCATTTCTAGACTCGTGAACCCCTTTCACAAACATCTGAGTTGCGCGAGCCCTTTGATAAATATCTATAGCCACTCATTTAATCCCTGGGGGTTCACGAACCACCGTTTGGGAACCAATGGATTAGATGGTCTGAACGCCGCTCAATACACCCAACACTCAATTCGCTGACAGCCAATTCATCACTATGTATGAGGAAAACCCGAATTTCACCAATGATTACATTTTCGACTACGCCAGAACTAAGATCGTGATCCAGCATCGTTGGTCGCATGATATAACGCAGTGGTCTCAAACTCAAACCTTTGGTAGGGCTACTTTCAAATTTCGAAGGAACTTAGGGGGCAGCATGAATTTCTTAAGAATAAATATCAAATTTGCAAAATTACACCAATGGATTTGCAATAGAGTGGAATATTATTTCTAACTATCGGTAAAGAGTAAAAACAAATGGTTCATCAGTTACTTTTATTTATATAACATTGTATCATTGAAAACAGTCATTTTTATATAACAATATATTATCATTTATCACTTACACTTTCATAGAATCGAAAATTTACCAATTAGACATTGGTAAGAAAATATTTTTTTTTTTACCAGAAATGTGTGCCCGCTTTTCTGTCACTAGCTTGTCAATATTTGGAATGATGTCCTTTGAACATGCTACTTTTAAAAGTGAGCCTAAGTGATATGTCACTTATTCTATTCCTTTCAAGAGATATTACTTGATACATGTGCGTTGTCGGCATTATAGGACAGTGGAGAGTTGAGTGTATTTAAAATATTTTCCATGTCTTTGAAACATTCAAACCGCCTGTTGAGATCCTTTTGGATTCGTAAACAGTAGTACGTCGGGGGAAAACACCTGATCCTTTTCCTTACTCCTTTTGACGTAACAATAGGCATGTTTAATACTGCTGCACTCTTCGTAAGTAAACTTGCTACTTTTAAAGAGGATGGCTTTGCAAAGCATTACCATGTTTAAATTATATTTACTATATTACAATATACTTTACAAAAAGGTAATTTATTTTTATTTTGTATTTATTTATGCGGGCCACGAGTTTGATACCACTGATCTAACGCGTCACTGACAGGGATATCGGGGTTTAAAACTGTGCCAGGTGAAAACTTATTGAGGTTTTTTTTTCTAAATGGTTTACCACTCTCCCTTCATGCAAATGCGGATATATTTTCTCTCAAATCCAACTTTCCTCGTAGTCTGAAGACTTAGCTTATTTGGTAGTGTGAAGACTTAGCTTATTTGGTAGTGTGTTCTACTACTGAAGCTAAAGTTTACGGGTTCGATTCCCGGCATGGGTGAATCATTTATAATAATTGGTGATATGTGGATTTCCCCTTTCACAGTGTTTAATTAATGACCAGGGGCTGGGTGTTGTGCCTGTTCTAGATTTAATATAAATGAACAATTAGCGCTATCAGTGCATAGGTGTGTAATCCGAACGGGTAGTAAGATGCAGTGCTAAAAGAAAAACTTTCATCTCTATCTCATCACGGGGCTAGTAAATAGACAAGGTAGGTGAGCAGGTTACTTGTGCCAAGATATTTGTACCATTTGAACCGCTACTCACTTCATACCCGAGGTAGGTCAGGTAGTGAGTGACCTGCTTCAGTGACCGCATGGTATAAGGCGTTCCTCTTGTACTAGACTAGACTTCCGACGACAGGAAGATCAGGGTTCGAGTACCGGTCGGGTGTACTGAGGTTGTTTTTTCAGAATGGTTTTCCAATGTTCCTCCATTCAAATGTGGGTACATTTTCTCTAAATTTGACCTCTTCATCTCTAACTCACTAAAGTAATTAGTACATATACGTATAACTTGAACAGGTAGTAATACGTGATGCTAAAAAAAAAGGTCGGATAGTGAAACAAACTTTCAGGAAAGGAGTGAACAGAACCATGTTCTATTTTTTAATACACTTTAGTTCCTCCAGCACGCAAATATTTCACAGACAAGCTATCCGCCCGTTTGAACGGGTTGTGGTATCATGTAGTCGACCGCATCGCGTGCAGTTGGAGACTTGCTTATGTTCATGTTAGTGTGATCCATTTAGCGTCGAGACTTCTAACTGGAATTTTATTTTAAATACTTTCCTGTGACCCGCCTCGGTGGCATAGTTAGCTAACGCGCTTGTTTCGTGTTGAGCTGGACTGCCGAGGACGGGAAGATCGAGGTTCAAATCTCGGTCAGGTTAACTGGGGGTGGTTTGTCCTAAATGGTTTTCTACTCTCCATCAACGCAAATATCGGTTCATTTTCTCTAAATTTAACCTTATCAATTCCTAACCCCCTAGCATAGTAATTAGTACTTAAGCGTATACACCGAACGGGTAGTAAGACGCGGTGCTAGATTTAAAAAAAATACTTGCCTGTTTTTGAACAGCCCCTCATGGTGCAAGCAACCAAGGAACCTGCTCACTTTGTTTGCCCCTCTACTTGCCTTGTGTAAACACGCCTTACACGCATAGCAGGTTGCAGCGTTGCTTTCTGACATCGTTTTACAGCGCTGCAAAATGATCGTGAAATATACCTAAATGATCAGTACGCGTATCATAAATCTGGCATCGTGAATATCAAACGAGTTTGATATTTTCTGATCGGACTACTGCTTTCTGTGTCGGTTTTCTGCACTTCCGACTTTTGGAATGCTGTACCGCACATGCGCGAGCCTATAAAGAAGGAAAATATCAAATCGTTTTATGATCGACTTGTTGCAAGGAGTATTAGTGTGACACTTGGCTTCTCATGTGGATATACGGCCTTTCTCATAACTACTGAGACGTGATAGACATAAGATGATTGTAGGTGTCTTCATTCATAAGTAAGTAATTCTGAGAGTCATCAGCATCTAATTCAGGCAAAATCGTCGTATTGTGTGAGATGGTGTTGCGTTTTAATACTAAATTTTGACTAAACACACGTTTCTTTCTAAGTTTTACAACACCACAAGATTTCAAACTTAGGTAGTACCAGTACAATATAAGCAAATCTTCATTCTCTTGTTGTTGACGAGACATCTTGGCACGAAGTGAGCCAGCAAAACAAATGTGAACGATAAAATACCTCCTTCTCCTCCTCCACTGAGCTGCAAGATGATTATTTGTCAGACAGCAGTGTGTTTGTAATAGGTACCCCAAATCTATCAGCTCGCAGTGCTGCAACCTGCTACGTATAATTCGGCCTTAAGTAATGTATGCTCATAGCCCAAACAGATAATTTACTAAGACACAATGGATAAAATATTTGTCGACCAATTTAACGACTTATAATGGTCATGTGATTGTTATCCTCAGGGCCCGAATTTTGTCTTTGATACATCACAGAAAATGCTCATGTGCACATAAATTCTGTTCATGGTCTCCTAGTTGTGTAAAAGTTTTTTTATTGGGTAATTATTTGCTCATTTTTTTGTTATTCTGGTTTTTTAGATCAAATTTTCTTGGTTTGGGTCATTTTTGACCATTTTCTTAAGTGATTTTTACTCATATTTTTTGAATAACTATATGCATAAATATTGAAACATATTTTTTAAAACACATAGGCTTAATTGTCGGAATGAGAATATAATTAACTTTGCATCCCCTTTGCTTGTAAAATAGGAAAATACAAATTCCCGGTTAGACAATACAAATTAGCTGGAAAGGTTTACGATGGGAGGTTGAAGCAGGTATTTTTAAGTCTATGTTATATTCAGCAGGATGCAAGAATTAAGTTGTAAAAGGATTTCCATTGCATATACATGTTCAAGTTTCCATTTGTAAAGTTAGTGTTGTTTTTAATCTTGTAAATTCATTCAGAGTTTTTGTTCATGATTTAAGGCCATTCTTTGGTCATTTTTGTCTTATCAATATGCATGTCCTGGTTATTATCCTATTTGTGTTGCAGAAGCCGACAACACAACGGTCACATGCACCCCAAAAGATAGCGATGAGTTTCCGGGTGACATTTTCACGACGGAGCAGAAGGAACACGGTGCCATCATCCTGCACATAATTGGAGGCATATACGCTTTCACCATGATAGCTCTCATATGCAGGGACTACTTCTTGCCATCCGTGCACTGCATCTGTGAGGGTGAGTACGTCACTGGATTAATAGTACGACTTATTGGTCCACTGCTTTAAGACCGGAGTGGAGAAAATCAAAAGAGCACAAGATGAAAAGGCCTCAAAACTTTATTTTACTTATTTATTTGAAGTATTTAACGTGTAATTACTGAACCACCTGAGTATATCAGCACACGAGAATTTTCTATGGGTGAGAGCGAAAGGGCTTACCAATTTTGTAAGGAAAGGTAGACTTTCTAGAGTTATTTTGCATGCTACAATGGACACGGGACCGACGGCCTTACTTTCCCTTTGAAGGAAGTTGTGCTACGGATTGTTATCGCTCTAAAAGAATTATTCGACCCTGGCTGGGTTTGAACCTACAATCATTGAGTCCTGAGGTGAGAACTCTACTCTGAGACCACCAAGGTCGAAAACATTTTTATCAAAAGTGCACAGGGTAAAAAACTGCATAACGTGGCAACATGGCAAACATGTTTTGTAAACAACTCCCTTACTATTTACAATAGTGATTAGGCTATGTTAGGTTGATAAATGGCTAGTTCACGAAACTCGAAATACTTGTAATTTCTGAAAAATATACATTTCTCGCGGTGTTGCCATATTGGGCTCAGAGACAACAAACAATGTTCAGCTTTAGATGCACCCACCTTGTGCGGCTCTGTACGCTTTCAGTACCCAGCCGTCTAAGATATGGATCAGCAATATTTTTGGACCCTGATCTAATAATGAACTTATCAAAAGTTCTGTGATCACCCATAGACTCTACTTTTACTTGTCCAATACCTTGGCTCAGTCGGTAACGTGTCTGTCTACTGAGGTAAAGGTCCCGGGTTCGATTCCTGGAATGGCTGAAACCTTTATCATTGGTGAAATGTGAGTTTTCCCTTTCACGGTGATGAATTTACGCCTGAGGGCTGGATGTTGTGTCTGTTACAGACTTAAGTTAGTCGTGTGCTGTTCAGAAAGTGCTCGTTAAATACCTCAAATAAATAAATAAATTAAATATTGTTACTTTC
>CABFWB010002667.1:87692-99909 GCA_902151455.1 Timema bartmani | reverse complement strand
ATATATATATAGAGAGAGAGAGAGAGTATTTAAGAGAATTGCTATGTTCATATATATATATATACAGTATATATATATATAGAGAGAGAGTATTTAAGAGAATTGTTATGTTCATATTTATATATACAGTATATATATAGAGTATTTAAGAGAATTGTTATGTTCATATATATACAGTATATATATAGTATTTAAGAGAATTGTTATGTTCATATATATACATATATATACAGTATATATATAGAGTATTTAAGAGAATTGTTATGTTCATATATATACATTATATATATAGGCCCAGTAATTAAGAGAATTGCTATGTTCAAAAAATATACATATATATAGTATTTAAGAAAATTGTTATGTTAATACATATACAAATATATATATAGTTTGTATATATATGAACATAACAATTTTCTTAAATATATACTGTATATTTATACTTTTCTTACTAATGAACATATCTGACAGCTAAAAAAATTGACTAGATCTACTTTCACGTATTCATACGTCAATTCACTTGATCTGCATCTGTCACTCTTTATACATATTATCAATACCTAGCGCAAAAAATACATTCGTATTTTCTAAAAGGTGCTCTAAAAGTCTATTCGAAAGAAAAGATAGTAAATATATGTGAAACTGACCATTTCATGAACGTGGCAGCTCTCAATACATTATCCAATAATTATGAACTAGACGGGTTTTTGCCCGGTTCGTGAACTCGACAAGTGAATAAAAGGTTTGGTCTTTAAGTTATTTTATCTTTTAATCGTTTTAAAATGGAAGGTTGGATTAAGTTAAGTTAGTTAAATATTATATTTTAAAACGAATTTCAGTTACGCTTAAAGTAGATACTACAATGCCTGGGTTTCAGTTTGTGAAATGCTCAATAAAAGAGGCCAGTTTACAAAATGTTGTCATTGTGTGAAATGGGCAGTTTTGATACATATATATTTATTTATATACCAAAAACAGCGTGACCACTCGACCATCGAGCATTGGGACTTCCCGTCTGTTTGATTAGTTTGAGCAAGTAGCGCGGGGCGTTGTGGCTCTCTGCCAAGGGCAAGGACGCGCTATTTGGCGGGACACGGGCTTGACACTCCAGTTCAGTGGGTCAACGCGCAGATTATTGCGGTGTCCCTGCAGGGGTCGCGTGGGATAGTGTTTGATTCTAAACACCTCCCGTGATAGGACGCGAGCCCCACTTATTTTGGCGCGGGCCCTGAAATATGTCGTTATAACTGACATCGGTGTTATATCTTTATTCTTGGTTACTGTTAAAGTATTAACATCCGTTTCGGTGGTTGAATGTTCTAAGGCATCAATCTCGCAATAGAGTATACTGCCGATGACGAGAATATTGGGGTTTGAATCCAGGTTTGGTGTTTTTCCTAAGTGGTATTACACTTTCTCTCCAAGCAAACTCTTTTTCTAAATCCAGCTTAGCCTCATCCTTAACACATTAGCATAATTATACTCTGAATCTGGTAGGAAGAACAGAATCTGGTAGTTACTAAGGTTTCTAAAATAATTTTGATATATTCATACATCAAGTCATGTTATCTGTTGCTGTCAGATCCGCCTTGGTGACGTAGCTAGCTAACGCTTTAGTTTAGTGTTGAGCTAGACTTCCGAGAACGGGGAGATCGAGGTTCGAATCTCACTCAGGTAAACTGGGGGGGTGGCCTCCTAGATGGTTTTCCACTCTTCCTCTACACAAATGCGGGTTCACTTCCTCTATATTCAACCTTCCAAATTCCTAACCTATTAGTGTATAGCCCGAACGGGTAGTAAGACGTGGTGCTAAGTATTATTATAGCTGTCACTTTTGATAAATATGATCAATACCTATAAAGTAACACAAATAGTATAGTAACATATGATCAATGATGTTAATAAATAAATTTGTTTGAATTCTCTCTGCTTTTCTCCCAACCAAAGTCCAGTACGAGCACCAAGACACGGTGACGGTATTTAGAGTGCGTTCCAGCAAATTACTTTCAAATATTTTTATTTTTTTCACCACGTATTACTACCCGTCCAAACTATACGCATTTTAATCGCATAATGGGTTAGGTATTAAGAAGGTAGAATTTATAGTAGATGAATATACCTTCTTTTACGTCGAAAGACGTACTCTTAACACATCCGGTTGGGATTCGATACTCAGCCTCCACATTACCAGCAGTCCAGACTAGACGAGCCTAACATCTAGTTCACGTGCCCACCAATACGGGTAACTTCAAATTGTTTTTGGACATATTCTAAAAATGTACCAATTATTCAGTGGGTTGAATAATACTTTTATCTAAGTGGGTGGAGGGCACATATTTTACGAAAGCTGTCAGCTTTGTGTTTTGTGTTGAGCTAGACTGCTGAGGGCGGGGAGATTAAGGTTCGAATCTCGGTCGGGTGTACTGTGGTGGTTTTTCCTAGATGGTTTTCCACTCTACCTCCACGCCAATACGGGTTCACTTCCTCTAAATTCAATCTTCTCAATTCCTAATCCACTAGCGTAATTATTACTTAAGCGTATAACCCTAACGGATAGTAAGACGCGCTGCTAAATAAATAATATTATCTTTGCCTTATCCTCCCCCCACCCCCCAATTCAAAATTTTAGTGGCACCCTTAATGTGTAAGGAGATATTATACCTTTTGAATATCAAGTCGTAAGCCTGGTATTAATATTTAGTCTATGGTCTCAGCACATCTTCATTGCTCTGGAATAGATTATAGTTGTTCTTCACATGTTTATAAATTATTTAATATACTTATGGGTGTGGGGGGTAAGAAAACTCCCCTCCCCCTGATTTTCTAATCTTACCACTGATAATTCTATTTATCGGATGACGTAGAAATATAACATCCTTTTAAAAAATAAGAGCTCGTTGGTTAGCACGCGGACTAAATGTTGAACTTGTATACTCTGGCTGCTGTTGACCAGGAGGTCGGAGTTCAAATCCTGGGTGTTTACTAAGGATGTTTTTCCCTAGATCAGGGGTTGGCAACCTTTTTGGGCCTTGATCGGCTTAAAAACTTATCAAAGGTCCCGCGATCCCTCTTCGTTTCTCCACTCTACTTTTAGCATTTTTTTCTGTACATATTTGTTTTATTCCCTAAAATCAATCTTCCTCAAATACTTATGTCACCAGCCTTATAGACCTAAATATAGTATAGATAAAATGTATATTTTCATATTAAATTATTTAATTTTCTTTTAACATTACCAATTATTCCCGAACAAGACTTTTTGGTCACACTCAAATATTATTTACTATATTAAAAGATTCAAAAGATCGCCTTTAAGACAATGTAGCCTGTAGGTTTCTCACGTGATCGACTGAAAGTTGATATACAATCAATTTACTATAATATATTGAAATCTCTTTCAATGTGTTTGGTTTTCTTTAAATATGGAGATAAGCAATCATTAAGTTAATTAAATGTATATGACTAGCGAAGCTTGGAGATGTAAATGATCCTCTAGTTGCGGATGTGTTCGTATCAAGTATCATATTATTAAATTTGAAAAAATGACCACCTGGACACCGGAATCAAATCCGGGACCTTTGGTTAAGAGCACCAATGCTCTATCACTGAGCTATCCAGGATGTAGCGATTCAGCAGTAGGTGGTGGCTGCATTATTAATCTCTTTGTTAGCTGATGATAAACACATGTCCATCACAGACTCTGCCTTAAAAATGATTGAACAATGACCTTGGCACGGGACGACTCCAGGATAGCTCAGTGGTGGACTTAGCCAAGGGTCCTGAGCTAATTGCTTTTAAATTCCTAGAGCTAGCAACTATCCTATCTTTCATAAATTACCACAAATACTAAAGAAAAAACTTTGTATAGCTTAACATAAATTATACAAGCTAATTAAGTGCCGCATCATTATAAATTAACAATCGAAAAGTAATAAAAATGCAATTTAAATTATTATATACCCACTTCAGTGTCTGAATGGTCTAAAAGGTGTCACTATCGTGTTAGACTTGTCTTCTGATGATGAAGATATCGGGGATCTAATCCTGGTCCGGTCTACTGAAGATAGTTTTTACCAGATGGTTTCCCACTCTCCTTCCACACAAATTACCTCTAAAATGCTCCTTTCCTCATCCCTACAATTTACTATGGTAATTTTAAATCTCTTTTAATGTGTGTGTGTGTGTATTTTGATTTTATTTTATCTAAAGCTAGTGTCCTCTACATGCGTTAAAGTTTCCTCAACCAGGTCATTTGTGGGAGTAACATTAATTTTAAGGTATTCCACTGTCGTTATACAAATTAATGGAGCTATGATTATATTAACTAGCATAATACCCATTTAAAAATCAACAGCTTCATTTATTTTCATGTAATAGGTCCCATTGATATTTGTTGGACAATAATTGCGAATGGGAATAATTTTTAGTGACCCTCAAAATTTGGGATGCGCATTTCAATTAAATTTAAGCCTACTTTATAGCAAATTTTTATTTTAATGAAAGTGTGAAACTGTTCCTTAATTGAATATTTAATTATAAACAACATTTTTTATGAATACTTTTTTATTTTTAAGGGCCCCCCATGGGAATTTTCTGTCACCGAAGTATCCCTGCACCATTTTTGGTTTGGAACTAATTGCCTGCAAAATTTCAGCTTCATAGTTATTCTGAATTTCAAGATTATTTTTAGCTGGGCAAAGGAACTGGTAATTATCATCGTGGAGATTGTATTAATAGGCATTTATAATAAATAACCATCCCTAACCTCACTCAAACTTCCTCTTCCTAAAATAATAACAAAAAAAAATCTAGTTTAAATATCTGTATCTATAAATATTTTCTAAATAAATTAATATTAGTTTGACAGGACCACTGCACAGAATATTGATAAAGTAAAATAACTCATGTATCTATCCATAGCAACTTAAAATATGAAGGGATATTATTATAAAATAATTTTAAAACAGCCATTCATTCAAATAACGTAATTTTATAGAGCATTCTAAAATAAATTCTAATTTATAATGGATTTGTTTAGCACCGCGTCTTACTACCCGTTTGGACTACACACCTATATACTAATTAAACTAATGGTTTTGAGATTAGGAAGGGTTAATTGAGAGAAAATGCATTCGCATTTGTGTGGAAGGAGAGTGGAAAACCATTTAGGAAAAGCCACCCTCAGTGCACCCGACCAGGATCGAACCTCGATCTCCCCGTCTTCAGAAGTATTGTCTAACACTAGAATAGAGACCACTAAAGCGGGTAATTTATAATGTTGAAGCAAAACATATTTTTTTAAATCTATTATTTTCTATTTGATTAATGATTAATCTGATAACATCAATGATAAGAAAATAAGATCTTACTTTGTGTTTTTAAGACTCTTTTTGTTATTATTGTTGAAATGAATATCCTGACTTTATTAAAAATGTTTTCACATTGAAATGAAAATCTTACAATTTAAAAATATTACAAATAGGTTTATTGTGTGAAAAGGATCATTTTTTATAAAAGTCTATCTGAAAAATATTGCGACTATCTTTTTTTTTAATGAAAATGACAATGATGTTGACCTTGGACCTTAAGCCACAGAGCTAGTCGCAATATTTCTTCAAGTATTATTTGAAATAGGTAAAAACGTAAAAAAAACTGCATTACATCAGGCTTAGAATCAAAATATGGGAAGAGATAGAACCCAATCCAACATACATTCACCCCCCACACCCTCCAACCCAGCTACAGGTGGCCAAGGAGTATAAGGAGTTGAACTCACATTGCCTTTGATCCCCGTCGACAGAGAAATAAAGGCTCAAACACCAATCGGATCCAATGTGGTGCTTTTCCAAGTGTGATTTAGCACTGTGTGTTTCTAATCTTCTCTCAACGCTAGCATGGGTGCATTTCTTATCAAAACAGCCTCCTCATCATTTATCCTTAGATTAATCCGTTGATTAACAGCCGGTTTAAACATAATAGTTTAATTTTTTTAACATGAAACAACTATTAATAAACCATGTTTATAAATTCAATTAAGTAAAAATTGACAACCCGAACGCGGTAATCGAACTCGGCACGTGTGGCTTTGCTTGCCAATGCTCTCTCTACCTCTGAGTAATTCTGGTGCGTCTCATATTCAAGGCCACTTTGTATAGATTTTGTTTATACATTTTATTTAACTTTCTTATTACTAGCGATATTTAACACGCACTTTGTAAACACGACTTACAAACTAACCTGACCTATGACATTATGTCAAATACTACACCTAATCCTAGTTAATAAATTTAATAAGAGGACGTGCCTGTATACAAATGGTGAAAACATCAGTCAGCATCACCCGGAATCGATCCAGGGCCCCTTGAACCACTCCAACCACTGAGCCACGTGTACGGGTGTGTGTGGTAAGGGCAAGTAGGGCCACTGGTTCGATGACGTCAAAAAGGCAGACTCGGATGGCGAGCGGAGGCTATAAGTAGTGGCACGGAAGGAGGCTATTGGCATCTCGCGGACAGTGGTGCGTGTGGTGTGGATTGCAGTGGAGTGCGCGAATAGTTGTCCTTCTAGAGTCGACTGCTAGGTCTCCGGGGACACACTTGGTGGAATCACTGTGAGTACAACACTTCCATCAATGTCTTCCACTAGTAATAATAATAATAATAATACTTAGCACCACGTCTTACTACCCGTTCGGGCTATACGCTTAAGTACTAATTAGGCTAATGGGTTAGGATTAGTAAGGTTTAATATAGAGGAAATGAACCCGCATTTGCGTGGAGGTGTAGTGGAAAACCATTTAAGACACACACCCCAGTTCACCCGAGTGAGATTCTAACCTCGATCTCCCCATCATCGGCAGTCTAGCTCAACACGAAACTATTGCGTTAGCTAACTACACCACTGAATCGGGTAATCTCTCACTAAGGAGAGATGGGAATTTCAAGAGATGGTTTCGTTTTATTAAAATAAAACTATTTAAGCTAATATTTTAAAATTAAGATAAAATATTTTATATTATTTTGAGTATGTATCACCCAGATAGTTATTCATATGGACTAAGATATCCATCTCACAAAATAATGGACTGCAATGACGGGAATATCAGGGTTTGAATCCAGGACGGATGTACTGAGGGTAATTTTTCCTAAACTGTTTCACTCTACATTTCTTCTAAAATTCTACCTTTCTCACTTATATTTCACTAGCGTAATTAATGTATGAGTATAACCCGCATGGATACTAAGACGCAATGAATAAAAAAACACTAGCCTTGATGCTACTTAACCTAGGACAACACAGTTAACGCTAAACGTCCAACTATAGATGCAGTAGCTTAATATTGGTGGTAAAACAGTAGGATACAAATGATACATTATTTGGTACCCCTGAAGGGGTTGAACAAGGGTCAATTGTATTTTGTAAATGAGTGACCAAAGTTTCTATAGCTACAAATTCATACGTGTCGAGTGTAATCTTGTATTACTTTTAAGCCATGTATAATATTGTGTTAAATAAACTTTAAAAACAATTGTTCCATAAAAATATCCTTATTTCAATAAAATAATAAATATAGGTGTCTGTAGTCATTAGTTATACTAACATAATTTTTTGGTAAAATAATTACTCATTGTAGTATTAGCTTTTTTACCTTAATTTTTTAAAGAGAAAACATACTAAAATAAACTATAATTATTTAACTAGTAAACGCGTCTCTTTTAAAGTTTATTTGGAATGTTGGTGACATAATAACAACGTTCAATATTTTAAAAATCAAGCAAACGCATCGCTGGGCACGCAGACTAAACGTCAAGCTCTCCCAGTTTGGCCTTCTGGTGTTGGGAGGTCATGGCTTGATTCCTATACTGGAGGTATAGTTTTTAATAAATTGTTTTCCACTATTTTTTCTCGCAAATGTGAGTACATCTACTCTAATTATCCTTTATCATCTACTATTATATTAAATATTCTGCTAGCCCGGATGTATTATAATAAGTGGACCATGATCCGTGTTTTGTTCGGTTAAAAGAACAAGACTGGTGAGATTCAATCTAAGATAGATCCGCGACCTGTGTTGAATTCTTATACCTCCATATTCCGATTTGAACGGATGACTATAAGAGAAGGTTTTTTTAGCTAAAAGTTTAACGACCTGCGGATTGGACTGACAGCCTCCGGGCGCAATTGACTCCATGATTGGTACCACTGTGAATAATACTCTTTTAACGCTTCAAGTACAGTATATGCTAAGACACTTGAGCACTTAAAGCTAGTAGTGTCTCTTCTGGTTATTTGGGTTTGACACTTTATTTGGAGGGTTCCCTCTACATTCCTGACCAATTTAATTTCCTACCACCCGTTTCGATGGTCGCATTGTCTAAGGCATCACTCTTGTAGGCCTAATATACTAGACTGCCGATGGCGGGGAGATCAAGGTTTGCATCTTGGTCGGGTGTATTGAGTGTGGTTTTCCCCTCTCCCTTCACGCAAATGTGGGTACATCTCCTCTGAATGCTACCTTCTTCATCCCTAACAGATTATAGTAATTTGTACATATGCGTATAACCCGAACGTGTAGTAAGACGTGGTTCTAAGAAAAAAATCTACCTCTATTAAAGGTTTTTTTTATTTATATTACTTTTATCCCTTCACCCTATCTTCCGGAATTTCATTTTGAAATTTAAATGTTTAAACTTTTATCTTTATTTCAAATAGTTCCTAAACACACTTGACAAATTTCAATACTCTAGCACCCAAATAAGTAGTTGGTTATTTAAGTTTTGGAAATTCTGCCCCCACTCCCCTTTAAAATCATTTCCCACCACACCTAAAAGTGTTTTTTTTAATATATCGTTACCCCTATTTTGCTTTATTTCCTGGAGTTCCATTTAAAATTTTAAAATGTTGATACTTTTCTGGATATTTTACCTTCCTTCAGAATTTCAGTTTTCGACCACACTGAGAATAGATTGTATTTTGGAAATTTTATATCTTTTCTCCCACCCCTCCCATTTGTCCAGCGAACACATATAAATTTAAAATTCTAAGAATATTCTGGCTACCTGGAATGGTCCTTTTACCTGCCTGCCAAATTTATATTTTCTACCATCCTTGGAAGTTATTTTCCTGTTTATACCCCCCTTGCCTATGTCTCCGAGTTTAATTTAAACATTTTATGTTTTCGGACCCCAGCGGTTATTTGGAGTTGTCCCTTTATCTGTATGCTAAATTTTAATTTTCTACCTCATCTAAAAAGTTTTTTATCTATATTTCCGGAGCTCCATTTTGAAATTCCTCCTTTTCAGGTTTTATCTAATTATTTGAAGATATCCCTATACCTTCCTACCAAATTATAGTTTTCCAGCTTCTTTTGCAGTAGCATGCTTGTGATGTTGACTATACACAGCCAAATGTAGCATACACGAAAATATATTACGATCATAGCTAAGCACATAAAACATGTTTTTTCATGTACTATATTTTTAAATTGAGAACTTAGCATGGTCAGGGTGAGTAGCATAAATGCTGCATTTTTAAAATTATTGTTTCACTTCATCATAGTACCCGTTTGGGTAAAACGCATTGATAATATTAATGGAAGTAGGAAGGTAGAATTTTAGAAGAAATGTACCCGGATATGCGTGAAGAGACGGTACACTCGGACAGGATCCGAACCCCGATCTCCCCGTAATTAGCAATCTAGTCTAACACAAAGCGTCAGATCATGTGGTTACCGATGCAGGTAAATTATGACTCATATGAGACTGATTCTAGTAGGTGAAGATAAGCTAATTCACATAAATTATAGCTCTGAAGATATAACTAACGTGAAGCAACATTAAATTTAGTGCTGTTGTTTAGATTTGTTCGTTTATGAAACGCAACTTGCTGTTCTTTCTTGTAGGGATGGAAGTGTTTCTCATTTCTTAAGGGGCTTCTCGCACAATGTATTCTTGCAGTTTTTACATCAAAACGTTTTTGGTCAAAAGAAATTAAATAATTCTTTAGAAAAAACATAGAATTTTTTTCCCATGGGGACCTCAACTGTTCTTTAATATATAACAAGGGTGTCCTGGAATTTAATTACAACTTTTTCTCTTTTAATTTAAAAAGTTTGTCTTCTAATGCCGCTATGCTCATTTCAGATACTCAAAAACAGTTGATAACACCATGTGAAGAAAGTTAAACTCTATGTTTCTACTGGGATATATATTAGTGGATATTGTCGGTATCATATAATGCATTATTCATTCGTAAAATTAATCGGACAAAACTGTTGTCCGCCCGGATAATTGCCGGACGTCCCAAAAAAGTGGGGTCCCTCCAAATTTATACCCTTTGAGTGTTCGGCCATAGAATTCCAAATTTTTATTTTCAGAATTGTCATATAATAAATTTAAGTACATTTAGTATGATAAAATAATATTACATGGAAAATATAAAATATATTAGATACATTTGTTATAAGAGTATCTTAAAAACATGGGTGCCAAAATCTTTTTGCAATTTTTTTAGCACTGCTTCTTACTTACCGTTTGGGCTATACGCATATATACTAATTACTCTAATAAGTTAGGGATGAGGAAGGTTGAATTAAAGGAAGTGTACACGAATTTGCGTGTAGGGAGGCTGAACAACTATTTTAGAAAAAAACACACCCAGTTCACCCGACCTGTATCTGAACCCCAATACCCCTGTCATCGACAGTCTAGTCTAGCACTAAATTTTTTTTAAATATATTATTATTATTATTATTATTATCACCACGTCTTACTATCCGTTCGGGTTGTACGTATATTAAATAAAAAATGTTGACTCCAGCTTGATAAAAGCAATATTTAGCTAAGCAATAAAATGCAGATTTCATGCAAATAATAATTTTACTGTCGTCATTATTTCAAACTATTTTGATTGCTCTTTTTTAATTGATTGTTCCGCTACAGAGTAGTAATTTGATTGAACAAAACATAGAAACAAAATAAATTAAAGGCTTTGCTTATGAATGGGGTAGTATTATTTTCCTTTCTTTTACAAAGCTACAAAACAATAGCTTAGGGAGTCGTTGGATCATCTGTGTCTGATGAGTATAATCAAGCCGGTTCAATATTATGCTTACAAAAAGCATCGGCAGTCTATCATAAGCGTAAATAAAATACGTGCAGACCGTACGTTGTTAGGAAAGAATAATATTAAAAACTAAAATACTATAATTAATTCGATGATTCCCAGATTAATTGTACAGTACATTTATTTTTGTTCTTATGTTTAAAAATAAAAGGGGTTTATAAAAAGGTGATCATGTGGCCATGTGATCATAAGGCACCAGGTTCGTAATATACTGAATTGCCAGTGACGTTCGAACCTAGAAACTCGGGGGTATATTCCGGGGGATTTTCTAATTGTAATTTCTCACTGTACTTTTCCAATCCACTATTGGCCTGGCCTACACGCTAATGCCAGCGCACGTCATCTTTTCTTTTTTTACAGTTACGTTTTTTATATTTCTAGCATCGTTAGGGTTGTACTCACGTACTGTACGCAGTGTACTTAGTTTTTTTAGTTGTACTGAATAATAAATTATCTCCCTTTACCCCTCAACCAAGAAGTTTTATTTGTAACTTTTTGGTTGACAGTGGCGCACCCAAAATGTTTTTTAAATATTTTTTTATCGCTGCACCTTACTAGCCGTTCGGGTTTACGCCTATGTACTAATTACACTAATGGGTTGAGGATTAGGAAGGTTTTAATTTAGAGGTAATGCACCCACATTTGCGTGGAAGGAGAGTGGAAAACCTTTTAGAAACCCACCCTTAGTGCACCCGACTGGCTAGAACCCCAATCTCCCCGTCTTCTGCAGTCTAGTTCAACACGATATCAGCGCGTTAGACCACGCGGCCACTGTAGTGGGTCTCAGAAATGTTCTTTGGTGAAGGGGGTAAGGGCACATACCATGTATCCAGGTTATTATTTCTATGCCTTGATCTAATTAGTAACTTTGGGTATACTTTTTTTTAGCACCACGTCTTACTACCCATTTGGGTATACGCTCATGTATTACGTAATAGCTTAGGTTTAAAATATCACATCGTAAGCCTTCTCCTATGTATTAGACTATCCATTCGACACAACTTCAGTGCTACATATTTTAGTTGTTTTTCTCATGTTTGACAATTTTATTAAAGTTATTTTTAATCATCATAGTGGGGGGGGGGGGGGGAAA
>CABFWB010002667.1:67936-87577 GCA_902151455.1 Timema bartmani | reverse complement strand
GGGCAAATGCCCCGCTTGTGAGATGACGCTAGACTAGTAGCACTGAGAATATTTTTTTAATCGTTGCTGTCCTTGGCAGATGTTTCTCCCAGGCCCAAATTAGCCGTGGCCTCAGCGGGCCGTGTTCCCACCATCTACCAGTTAGCGCAACAGAGGTCAGCCAATGGGAAGAAGTCTCCCGACCGCTGGTTGAGTGGTTCTCGCGCCTGTCGATAGAACCGGGAGGGGAGGGGCGTGTTATCAGACCAAGATTAAGGTCGCAAGGTGCGACGACCATAACCTTAACTCAATGACATCACCGCAACCAAGTTCAAGGTCGAGCGCTGACAGGACTGTCCTCACCATGGTCGTGGGTTCGTTTCCTTGCATTTTTCCTTCTTTTTAGCACCGCATCTTACAACCTATTAGAGCTATACGCCTATGTAATACTTATAACGCAAATGTATGTACATATTAGGGATTAGGAAGGCTTAATTTAGAGGAAGTGTACCCATATTTGTGTGAAGGGAGAGTGGAAAACCGCTCTCAGTGCATCTAACCGGGATCGAACCCCGATATACCCGTCTTCGGCAGTCTAGTCTATTGCGATAGTAGCACCTTAGACCATGTGACCACCGAGTGGGTGACTCGCTATCGATTGAACTAAGGTGTCGGATGTTATCGATGTTGATCGGATATAAAAGTATTTTTTAAAACCTTTCTTCATGACAGAATCCCCCAAAAGCATCTTCTTTATGAAGCAGGAACACAGCACAAAGGTTCTGCCACTACGAGGAAGGGGCGGACTCTTTTTTTCTTCCTTGCGGGAGATATAGCGAACCTCTGGTGGGAGCCATCCATTATTTTGCGAGCTCCTAGCGGGCGTGGTAATTGCGCATGTCTTCTCTTCCGAGTATCCGTATCATTATTCACATCATAACTATGAGCTGGGACCCAACAACTAACCTCGACAGTCAACAACCGGGTAAGGAAGATAGTCTTCTAGCTGGAATCCTTTGTAAATAAATTACTCGGCAGTTGTTTACGGGGGATTGCGCTGCAACTCATTCTTTTCTCTCTCATTTTATTGGTTTGGCCAGGAGATTGTTATATTATCTGGTAAATAGGTAGGTATCTTGAAAACGGTGTTCGGGATTTCACAATTAAATATCTTCAGAAATATCTGATGGATTTACGTGATGATGTTTGCTGAAAATGGTGGGGAAGCGCTGCAAGTATTCTTCTCTAACTTATATCCAATTCAATAATTTACATTACGATCTACTAGGGATTAGGCCATTCTCTTACAGGCACAATTTCGGACTTTGTGCAAAGTCCTGTCACTATCGGGATTTTTTTTTCAACATTTTTTATTTTTCTCGTGAAGATGACATGCTCCATAGATAAAAACTATATTTATACTTCTATCCACGTGATCACAGTTTGCCGAATCTCCCTTTGGCTCAATTCCCTGCAAAAGTTTTAAGAATTTTTGGGATAACTTACGACAACACTTAGGTAACCAGTATGGGGTGTTTCAGATTTTTACCTTGTCGGGACGTTTTAGAAAAACTCTGAACAGACAAACAGACACTAGATGGTTTTTATTATATATAATATACTATATGCTATTGTGAATGTGCTGAATGTGAAGAGTTTGTACAGTCGCCGGTGATTCTACAAAGCCACTGGTTCACTTGGGGAGTGTAAAAATATAATTTACTATTTCACATACTCACCGAACGTTTAACAAAACCAGCGGTAAGTTTATAAAACTACCATCAGCCACTGGTGAATGTTAATAAGTCACGTCAAGATCGCAATAGAGTGGATTGCCAATTAGGGGCGGTAAGCAAGAACGTATAGTGAGTGAATGCTTAGTATACAGATAGTGTGGTCCCGAGCAAACTACCACTCTACCTTTTAACCTAGGATGACGCAAGAAAACCCACGCTAGTGTCCACTTAGTATCCACTTAGTATACAGATAGTGTGGTCCCGAGCATACTACCACTCCACCTTTTAACTTAGGATTGACGCAAGCAAACCCACGCTAGTGTCCACTTAGTATCCACTTAGTATACAGATAGTGTGGTCCCGAGCATACTACCACTCTACCTTTTAACCTAGGATGACACAAGAAAACCCACGCTAGTGTCTACAAAGCATCCACTTAGTGATGTTTTTGCATACACCCTAGGTTTTGGAATCACGTTTTGGTGTACTTATAGTGTTTCTTCCTAAAAGGTTTTCTACTCTCCCTCCAAGCAAATACGGTTACACTTCCTCTAAATTCCCTAACACATCAGCGTGTAATCCAGACGGGTAGTAAGGCATGGTGCTAAAAAAGTTATTATCTTCATTGGTTGGCACGTGGACTTGGCATCAAGCTCGTCTTCTCTGGTTTACAGTTAATAGAGAGGTCATGGTTCTAGTCCAAGCTGACTGTACTTAAAGTGTTTTTCCCTTCACACAAATGCGGGTATATATATTCTATTCTTTAGCACCACATTTTACTGCCCATTTGGGTTGTACGCCTATGTAATAATTACATTAATGTGTTGGGGTTTAGGAAGATTGAATTTAGAGGTTGTGTACCAACATTTGAGTGGGGGGAGTGTGGAATTTTTTTTTATGAAAACCACTCCAGTACACCCGACTGAGATCAAGCCCCGATCTCCCCATGTTCGGCAGTCTAGTCTATTGTGAGATTAGCGCCTTAGACCATGTGACCATTGAAGTGGGTTATATTCCTATTAATTCTACCATCCCCATCCCTACCTCATCGACTTAATTAAATGCGGGTATTCTGGACGATTGATAAGCTACGAATAAAAAAGGTCGTGTTGGAACTAATCGTACTAATGAAAAGTTAAAACGCAGTTCAAATGCTATGAATGCATGAAAATATCCAAGATATTCCCGTGCCATTTTTCAACATTTATTTGAATAGTTCGAGAACAAAACTTAACCCTAACATGACAAAACATTTTTTTTTTTACTAAAATAAATAAAATATTGCTCCAATACAAACCTATAATTTAATTTTCTTCAACTAACGAAATAGAGTTTAATTTTTTTGAACTAATTTTTTTAAATCATTGAATTTCTCTTAAAATACAGTCTGATTTGGATCGAAGGAGCTAATTTGACAGTAATAAAATGTTCTAAAACTATTTTCACACATTCATATTATTTATCATGTGATGCTGTCCCTTTTTCAATGCCTGTAAAATAGTAATACTAATAAAATCCATCCAACCATAATCCTACTATTGTCTAGAGTTGTTATTAAATATATACGAGGCTATAAGACTCCAATAAGCTACTTGCTTAGGTACTGAGGCGGAGTACACCCATGCATTTACCCGCTTCAATGGCCGCTTGGTCTAAGGCGCTAGTCTCGCAGTATATTAGGATGCCGATGATGGGGAGATCGAGGTTCAAATATGTACTGAAGGAGGTTTTTACAAAATTGTTTTTTATTCGCCCTCCACGCAAATGTGGGTACCCTTCCTATCAATATAACCTTCCTCATCATTAAAACTATTATCGTAATTAGTACAAAATCGTATAGCCCGAACGGGTATTAGGACATGTTGTTAAAAAAAACAGTAATTTATTGATACAATTTTCGAGGGTCATTGAAAATGGGGTCTAAGAAACCTTAAAAAAAAACTCTGTATTGCCCTGTCATGGAAGAAAAGGGAGAAAACTTTTAGAAAAAGTACCCACTTAAGAACATGCCAGGGACTCGAACTCCTACCTTCCTATGAGCAACAAACTACGAAACTGACTCCTTAGTTGGTGTGCCCACCGGTGTAGGTCATCCAAAAATTACTTTTTTCTCTAACTAAATGTGAAAAAAGAATCTCTGATACTAAAATGGGCCCGTCTCACTCCACGAATAAAGTGTGAATAATCTAAGTAAAACCTTAGCTTAGTCGGTAACGTGTATATCTACTGAGCTAAGGGTCCCAAGTTCGGTTCTTAGCATAGCTGAACAATTTATCATTGGTGAAATGTGGGTTTACCCTTTCATAGTGATGAATTGTTCTAGATATAAGTTTTATTATTATTATTATTATTATTATATTATTATTATTGTTATTATTATTATTATTATTATTATTTAGCACCGCGTTTTACTACCCGTTCGGTTTATACGCTTAAGTACTAATTACGCTAATGGATTAGGAATGTGGAAGGTTGAATTTAGAGGAAGTAAACCCGCATTTGCGTGGAGGGAGAGTGGAAAACCATTTAGGAAAAAACAGCCCCGTTCACCCAACCGATATTCGAACCTTGATCTCCCCGTCCTCGGCATTCGAGCTCAACACGACTAGCGCATTAGCCAACTACTCCACCGAGCCGGGCTAGATATAAATTAATTTATAAGTTGTGTACTGATATAAATAGCCGGTTCAGAAAGTGAACGTTAAATACCTCAAATAAAGGGTAAGTAAAACCGCTTTAACCAGACATCACATTAGTTTGTGGGTTTCTGTAGTTTCCATTAGAAGACGGTAGAATTCAAACCATTGTAGCTACCTTACCATATTTTCATAAATGCAACAAAATTGAAATATAATTATTCACTGCTGTCTAATAGTGAGTGCAGAAAACCGCACTTCGTTACGATTTCTGATTCAAACGTAATCTTGTATCTAATATTCTGGCTAATCGGCCGCGAGAAGGGCTAGTCTGCTTCTATCAATCACCATAATTATTTCTCCATAGCTAATCTCCCAATTCCTTATGAATCACCGTTTCCTTCGAAAGGGACGGGAAAGCCTTGAAACTACTCAAGGTCGCTTCAAAGCGAGGTCATAATAAAAGATGTGTTGGTGCATGTTTGACACTTTTACTGAGAAGATGAATAAGATTTTTTTCTTTAATTTGTCCAAATATACTAACAATAGAAGAATAGATCATTGTTGACCTTTTTGTGTATTGATGTAAAAAATGAATGAAACCGTGAAATGACGGATATCCTTTGATCGGCCGAACACAGCTCATTTCGTAACTGTGTCCTGTTCATTCCTACCCTAGTTCACTTTTTGTCACAGTTTAAGTAGTTCATTCTCTCACCACTGCGTATTTTTTACCCATCTGGGTTGTATGACTTTTAACTGTGCTAATAGGGTTTGGATAGGGAAGGTAGAATTTAGAGGAAATTCACCTGAATCTGCGTGGAAGGAGAATGGAAAACCATTCTAGGTAAAACAAACCTCAGTGAACACGGTTAGAATTTTAACGTTGACTTCCCCACTACCGGAGAACTATATTAAATGATCTTGACGTTTAGAACGTTTACCCATCAATCTGGGTTTTGGGTAACTACAGATGTGTTAGGACATTTAAACTTGACCGCTAATGTTTTCTAAACAACGATAAAAATATCAAATAACTATTGTTTTCAGGCTAATGGAGATGCCTTACCTAAGCTGGGGACCACGTGGTTTAGGGCGTCATATTCTCAAAATACAAGTTCCGCCGGTGATGGGAGGTCGATAGTCGAACCTTGACAAGTTGCATTGGAGGCAGTTTTGCAAGTTCGCTTCGCGCTTTGGTTTCAATAACAGTATTAGTAAAATAACAACTTATAAGAAGAGATCACAAACGTTAGGTTTTATTCTTGCTTAATAAATTTATTTAATGAGTATATGTTAATTTTTGTGTAGTAGGTTGTTATTTATAAATTGATCTAGTTATTTTTGCAGTATTAGGTATTATATATCAAGGTTACTTGTATTTAGTAATGTATGTAGTATTGGTAAAAATTGTGCCAGCTACCGCGGTTATACAATAAATACGATTGAATTATAAGAAAACGTTAAAATCAAACTAATAACAAGCTATTGCATTTCTTAATGAAGTTTTTAGTTCTTTTTGATATTCACGTGTTCATCATTGTTTGATTGTAAATGAAACAAGAAGAATCAAACTAAGAGTGCCCCTTAAAATGTATTCACGTGCCACTAGTTGCGTGCGTGCTACAGATTTGACACCCTTGCTCTAGAAGCTATTTAGAATAGTCCACACACGGCAAATTTTTGAAAATCTAATGCCTCTAGAAGCTATTTGGAGCTAGATACAGGACCAGTTTTCAACTTAATATTCGATAATCTCAATAGGGAGTGAAATAAATTGAGAGAGGGGCGAGTTTATTCCAATCGAGAGGGGGACACAAATTATTTCACAAGGGGGAAAAGCCCCCTCTCTTTGTTATGACCCCACTGCTTGACTTACATTTGTACGTTTTTTTAAAAATCATTGGTCAATTTTACTAAACAAAAGCAATGTACGCAAATTAATCCTTAACTGACCACTGAAATGTTACGCCCACAATAAAATACTTAGATTTAAGTTGAACTTGATTTCATACCCGACTCTCTTCACGCACCAGATTTAATATAAGTACAAAAATAATATTATCTATGAAACTTCCAAACACTTTAAAAACGAAGTACAAGACCTTACCGAGCCAATTATATAATTGTGACAAATGCCAGTAAGTTTTCCGCAGTTGATGGGTTGGGGCATGCACTGTTCCTAATTATGGATGGGTATATTATTGCTTATTATTCATGTTTTATTTTATTTAATCTTCTTCAACTTTTTTTTTTAATCTGTTATTCTGGATCCTGGGCCCAGGACCATGGTAATAATAGTTCCCCCCTCGTGATGGACCTGCCTTAGACTATTTTATGTGGGGTCCTACCCCCCAACAGGAGCTGCAGGTCACGATCAGATCTCCCGGGGAAGGAGTTAGACGTGCTAACCTCTTCCTCAACACTGCCCTCCCTGTTCCCGCAAGTCCTTCACAACAAATGTTGGTCTGATGAACCCTGGCGGCGTTTCCTGCGCAGATTACGGGCCGGTGTCGAGAATGACCGTGTTGGGCGGGTTTGACAGCTGCGTGCCGAACGAGAACATCTGAAACACGAGGCGGGGAGGAACATCCTCGGTGGACGACCTCATAGGGGCAATTGTTGAGTTATTGTGTTGTTGATCAGGTTTGGTCGGTTGAGGAAGACTCGTCACGAGATTTCAATTCTGCCGTGTGGAGCTCTCAGAACTACACTCCAACAAGAATATTTAAAAAAACAAAACTGCGGGAAATAAATGAAATGGTTTCCAAACAGATAAATAAAATTATCGCCAAAGAAATAAATAAAATAATTGTCAAACAAATAAATCAAATCAAATTTTAAGATATAAATAACACTGTTTTCAAACAGATAAAATAGAGTTGTTTACATATTTACTTAAGGGGAATAGTGCATAGGAAATTTCTAAGGAGAACCATTTTTTCGCTCAAAATAATATATTTTTACTGATTTAAAAAAAAATAATTGTATTATTTTTTATCCGTTTTAGTGACGGAACTAATTTCTCTAAAACTAGATTTTATTTCTAAATTATTTCCCAAACGGTGGTTGTAAAGGAGTGACTGTTTCTAGAAACTATTAGTTAAGGCTAACATCACTTTTTATATTTCTACAAATTAAACATGATATTTAAATAAAAACCATATCAATA
This sequence comes from Timema bartmani, assembly GCA_902151455.1. Lineage (NCBI taxonomy): Eukaryota > Metazoa > Arthropoda > Insecta > Phasmatodea > Timematidae > Timema > Timema bartmani. Next base: position 80,054 of record CABFWB010002667.1, on the reverse strand, counting down.
ACTATTACCATGAACCCTAATTTTATTTGCAAAATCTAGAAAATAAGTTTTCATTGTTGACTTATTTTAGTATAGTAATTTAAATTAAATGAATACTATATTTTATCCCAATAGTAATTAATATTAAATTATTAATAATAATAATAAATATTAAACATATTATCCTTATTTTATAATATTATAAATGGGACAGCTATATAAATAATCTATATTAATATATATTTATAATAAAATATATTTAAAATTACGGTAGCCTACACATAATTTTGCTATGCACTAAAATATTTCTATGTTTTTAACTTTATTATAATTATGATGTGTGCATAACTAATTATACAATAATAAATTATTTTAACTAAAACATCGGTGACCTGTTGGTCTAGGGGTAAGGTGTCAGACTTCTGTGCTGAGGGTCCGGGGATCAATCCTCGGTCCCGGCACAGATTTATCTGATTGCCAAACCCTTCCTTCACCTCTGACAAGACGTGTATTAATCACAACTTGTGAATGTGTGGAATTGCCAGGCGTCCACCGTGGTTCGGATTCCATGTTAAACTGTAGGTCCTTCATTTCATCTCACAATCACCCTACCATTACACATTAGCGTAAGTGCGTATAACCCGAACGGGTAGTAAGACGCGGTGCTAATAATAATAATAACTAAAATATCCTTCTTCTCCCACTCGGGTGCGCCAGTGTTGGTCAACAAGTGACTGTGAGAGGGAGAGGGATATAGTGCAAGGTAAATGAGTGTTTGTTTCCTTACTGCGTAGCCCATTATAAGGTGTTTTCACGCAGCGCAGCGCAGCACCGCGATAGAAATGTTCGTGTGGCACCCGAGCCGGGGGCAGTGCGTGACAGCTGATTCATTCATCACCGGAACACTCGTCTCTTGATTAAAACTGTCCTATTGGACACCGTTCTCAGGTGGGGGGAATTGAACCGCTGAACAGGTAAAAGACTGTACCACTCCCCGCAACAGGTCTCCTCCAGGCGATGATTTATAACGTGGACAACAAGTCCAACATCTAACTCAGTGCAGTTAAATGGTAGGGTACGGAGAACCATTCGGTCAAAAGTTTGTACTTTTATCATTGCATTTGATTGATACCCTCAGCGGGTTTTTTTCTTTGTCTTTTTTTTCCAACCGCGTCTTATTTACCACCCATGTGTATTAAAGGCATTTAATTTTTTGTTGTCACGGTTTCTTACTACCCATTCGGATTGTATGCACATGTACTAAATACTTCAATGGGTTGGGGAAGAGGACTATTGAATTTATAGAAGGTATACTCGCATTTGCGTGGAGGGAGATTGGAAAGTAATTTAAGAAAATGCCGTCTGAGTACACTCTACCGGGATTCGAACACCAATATCCCCGTCATCAGTAGTTTAGCCTATTGCGAGAGTGACACATTAGACCATCTGACCAGTGAAGCAGGTAACTTCACTTCTGAGGTATGGATGAAAATGGTTTAGTTGTATTGTAAATGTACCCACATCTGCGTGCTGGAAGTGTAGGAAGCCATTTATTGATAACTATATTTAAAGATCAAGGTGATGATTCGAATCTTGACTTCCTTGTGCCTGTCACCGTAAAATCATACTACATGAGTTCGACGTTTAATCTGAGTTCCCACCAATACGGGTGACACGAAACATAATAAAAACTCGCATAGATGGACACACGGATTGAATATCAAGCTCGTCTGGTCTGGCTTACCGATTATCAGGAGGTCGGGGCTCGATTTTTGAGCTGGAGGTGTCAAAGATGGGTTTACACTCTACCTTTACGCAAATGAGAGTACATTTTCTTAAGTGTCACCTTCCTCAACCGTACCATATTAGTGTAATTAAATGTATTTAGTATGAATTGCTAGTAAAACTTGGCGTACAAAATTCACTAAAACTTATATGTCTAAATATTAAAAGAAATATACAGATTAAGCACAATTATCTTCACGACAAACTAATTTATCGTGATCATTAATTCTAGTAACGCTTTTACCTAAATGCTGGTGTAATAATTGTATAAACTGGACCTAACGGTGTCGTGAATATTACCTAATAGAATCCTAGAACCCAAGAGCGAAATGAAGTGGCCACTTGCTCACGCATGTGTAATTATATTATAACGTCCTTATAAGCTTGCTCGTGGCATCCGACATGTTTTTACTTCGGTAGACCAAGGCACAGGTGACCCATTCACTCCTGATTTGGAACCGTTTTAATGATTCAGAAATAACTGCGTACGATGGACGGAGGTTACAGTAATATTACCCCTCCTTTCCCCACTCCAAGTGCGTTTAAACTACGCATAATATATTTAAAACGTGTGTTTAATAAATCTGGGCATGAATGCCCTGTGGGGGGGTTTCATGGCTTCAAACCACTTCTGAAAGTATTATAAATAATGTATTCTTGTATTCCTTCTTATTGGAGTCTTATACAACTCATGACACCCACGTCCTACAACCACAATTAGGCCTACGTTAAGAAATTTTTTTAAATCGCTTCAAGAGGGATTTAATTGTGAAAAAATGCATCACTATCTCCTGTTGGGGGAGGGGGAACTTTATCAAGTCAGTGCAGGTAGAACCCACTCCCTCCTCCCCCAAAATTTTTAAAAAAAGGTCGTAAGTTACCCTCTCTCAGTGCTCTCCCCGTCTTACTACTCGTCCAGGCTACGCTCATAATTTTACGCGAAGGGGGTGGGGTCTTAGGGAAGTAGAATTTTGGTGAAATGTACCCGCATCTACCGTTAAAAGAGAGTGGCGAAGCATTTAAGAAAAACAAACATATTAAACAGCATTGTTGGGAATTGGATTCTGACCTTCCATGTCACCAGAAAACCAAACAACGCGAATCTGACGTCTATGTCCATCTGCCTATCGGTGCAGATGTCCCTTTATACGACACTGAACAAAATATTATTATTATTGTTATTATTATTATTATTATTATTATTATTACTACTACTACTGCTAGGCCTGCTACTATACAAAGTTTTGACTCTTGTTTTTTTGAGGCTCTAAGCACTGGTGATTTTTTAAATAGTTTTTATACATTTTGTAAGACTTTGTTTATAGGTTATTGATGAGGTGGATGAGTAAAGGGAATGCACCCGCATTATCGTGGAGATAAGATGGGAAAAATCACATGTTTGTCCTCCACAGTAGACCAGCCAAGATTTGAACCTTGACCTCCCGTATATTATGAGCATGACGCACTAGACTGCGTGCTAGTCGTTGAAGGTTTCCCACAAAGACATCTTTCAAACAGGAGATGACCATCCTAAATGAAGAGGGACAGATATCGTGTCGAAATCCATAGGAGCGGTGGAACTGGTTTTCGGTGTCTACATGTTGAGAGATACATGTAATCTCGTGTGTGTGTGTCTGTGTGTGTGTGTGTTCAGCTCTTATCGGATCTTTATGTATGCGGAAATGTTTTATTTATTAACTTGGACAAATTCTAAGGTGTCATGTGTTAGCTCTTTCCGCCATATCAGTTGACACAACGTTATGAAACAGTAAGAATGTTGCTCCACCACTAACTTCATTTCATCATAAATTATATTTTACAAGCTTTTTTTTACAATTGCTCTTGTCATGTTGGGGTTAACTCATACTCATGATTAGTGACAGGTAAAAGAAAGATAAGTCTTGTCTTTTAGCTATAGATATAATATGTTTAGTAATTAACACAAAATTGGAACATATTAAGTTGATCTTAATTCTTTTCTAAACTGCTGTATATTCACTTCAAAATTAAAATTTACCTCTTTAATTATTCTTTGTTAACGCATAATGACAGTGACATAATATGCGATAGTTACTGTCTTTTAGAGATATGGCAACAATGGCCACAACAAATTTGTTTCTGACGCATGCGGCTACAATGTTTTTTAAAAAAAATAGTTTTCCCTTGATCAAGGTGCAATCTGCCTAAAGGTGGTTAGTACACTGTTGGATTTCTTTTATAAAAGTTATTTGATAAAATAAATAAGATATAACTTTGACAATCCATCAATTATCTTTTATAAAATAATATATTTCACAAATCTTTTTTTAAAAGATAGACGTTGCTAGATCTTAATTATTGGGGAAACATAATGAAACCATTTTCACTTTAAATTTGTATTATTAAATATAAATCATTTCGTACCAAATGAGTAACACGAATAATATTATAACGGAATAAGTGAAAAAAAAAATACATTGACTATTTATGCATTGATCCAAACGTGGGTTTTCAATTTTCTGAATAAAATCAGTATCTGTTTATTTTATGGTACCAAGATTATCTCATTTAATAGTATTATTGAGGGTCGGTGGGGGCACGCCCCCCCCTATCTTAACCGCTTACGATGCACGGGAATTTGGACTTGTAAAGTAGTTAAAAATATTGTATTGTGTGAACAGAATATTTAATTTTGTAGCACAAATTCCACACATAGGCTATAGCATAAGTGTGTGTGTTTTTCCTTTTAATTAATGGAGTAACTTTGATGACCCAATTTTTTTCTAATGTCACGGTATACTAGTAAATAATTTTGTCATGATTGGCGTCCATTTTTGAAATCCCATTATATAAACTTTGAACAAATGTAAAGTAATAGTCCATATTTTTTCAAAGATATTGTCAACTCTTTTTTTCTATTTCTTTTAAGTATAGATATTGTTATTTTGTGTAAAACGTGTTAAAGTGCAATATCCCCTAAGAAACCATTTTATATATTTTCTTGGATCACTTGTAATTTACTCGTGGTTCCATTTGTCAAAGGCGGCCAAGTGCAACGCCGTTTAAAAGTAGGCACGTTATTATTTTAAAATAAGCCTGTGTATACCCCTGATTTTGGTAGGAGGTCCATTCTGGAATACCTTATTTTGGACTGGAATGCTTCTGTATAGCAGTATTTTGGTAGGACAAAAGGCCTTACAGAACGAACTTTCTACCAAAATCATGTTATAAGTAACCGTTTCGAAAATTTCATTCAGCTAACTGCCATTTTACGTCCAAACAATTGTCGCTATCCGGGTTCACACCAATTGGAATACTTGGCGGTGGCATAGTTGGCCAATTCTCGCGTCGCGTTGCCTTTGATTCTCCCTCGTATGTCGTACGGAGCTAAGGTGAATTTCCTTAGAAGCGACGTCGCATACTATCCTCGCTGCCTCAAATAATGTATTCTTACCTGCGTCTATCGTGTGGAATCATTTCTCTCTCATAGTAATATATTTTTCGGCTCAATGAGTCAACACCGCGATTTATTAGCTTTAATTACTGCTTGAAGAGGACGATGACATATTAAAGGCGCTAGAACAGTCGAGCAGAAATTCCTAAACGTCAAAAACCAAGTTGTTTTGTATTTATATATATGTACTGTAAGTCTGTGTGGAAATGACATTTTGACTTCTGGACATTTTTAGGTGGAAAATGAAATTTTCCCGTAGAAACGGAACGGGAAAATAATTAAAAGTAATTTTCCACTTTAGACTTATATTTATTTTTCAGATTCATAATTTTAATCTAAACTTATCCTTCTCATTCATTTAACAACAAAAAGATATAAAAATTAAAAACTTTTGGCAATAATTTGACAATTTTATCAGAAAGCAATCAAATTTTATAGTTTCAATTAAAATAAAATGTAGTGGTGATTGTAAAAAAAAATTGAAAAGAAGAGAGAAAAGGGACAAACACTCTAAATTTGTTGTAGTTATAGATCTGAACAATACAATTAAATTATGTAATCGTGTAGGATTTTCACAGGAAAAAATTAGTATAATCCACTCAATTTGTTTGTATTAATTTAGTTTTAAATTGTAAGTTTTCCAAATAAATACTAACTATTATTTTGTCTACCAAATGTTGAGTAAAGTAAAATAAAAAACCTAGGCCTAATGAAACTATTATAAATAATATATTTTTAATCAAACATTTTAGGTATTAATATACATAAATTCTAAATATAGATATTAAGATCAACTAAAAACAATTCTTAAATAAAAAATTCATGGTATGGATTTTAATGGCTTACAAAATAAAACATGGAGATCTTCAAACTGAAATGAATCAATAAAATTAAGCTACCGTCTTGCCCATAAGAAAAACAAAAATATTTCTTAAATGAGCCAGTGTGCCAAGTTACCTCCTGCGACTTAGTTACTAAATCTCTCACCAACAATGGTAGAGTTTATCTAACTGTTATTATAGCTACAATACGTACTGTACTGTCCATGCCATTCCAAATAATAGCAAACGTAGCAGACGTGTATTTATGCAAATAAGTGCTATGAAGACTTATTTTGTGAATACTTTGATATTTAAAAGCCACTTTTATCCTAATATTGCACTGAACATTTGTTTTCCTACTTTAAATCTATTCAGGGATAAATATTACCATCAATTATAATATATAGCCTAGTGTGGTTATGTTATTTAATGTCACTCATTTGAGTTGACTAGAATCTAGAATTCTAGATGGTTATAAATAATAAAAGCGACTGAAGTCTGAGTATTCGTTTTATTAGTGGAAGATAGGTTAATTTTACTTTTAATAAATTAATAATATTCTTAATATATATTAAATACAATCGTGGCATTGATAAATAGTCATTTTATTGATGCTTTTTTTGATTAATTTTTTCCCGAAAAATCGCGGGAAATAATATTTCCCGACCGAATTTTGGGAACATTTGATCTACCAAATTTTCTCCCGAAGTTTGGGATCCCGCCTAGGCCATATAATATGTATATATTATATATATGGTTATATAAAATTACTGTGTATCAATTCCAGTAAACACCAAGCTCATGTAGTTCTACTGTTAATTTTTTATTATATTTAACCTAGGGGCAACATCTTATTGACACTATCTCAGCTACTTTAGCAGTCCCCTAAACAGAAGTGCATCTCAATTTTAAAGGAATGCTCTAATGCTGCTCTTTGTAAAACGTATAGTGAGGGATGTTTTTGCAACTATTTTGTACCAACCTTTCATCTCCCATCTTTGTAATCAATGCTTTGGATTCACTCGTGTTGTAACACTGCTAAAATACTAGTCATCCCCTCCACGACTGTGGCTAGACTACTTTCAGCAGTTGACAGCTGACGTCATCGGCCATTACCTGTAAATAAATGCTTCTATATCTTTACATGGCTACAAGTGCTTTGCGACGGCTGCACTTACAAGTGGAATGGACGTGGACGCCATTTTGTTGTTAATGCCTCCGATGACCCAGATGGGCTGAAATGATCGATTGGTGATGTGAGGAATGCGGTGGGACCCTGACCTCCACCCAGAGTTTGTTTTGTTACGCAACACGACGTGAAATTATTACTCGGGAGTATGCTTGACGTATAGTAACGACTGAGCTTATGCCAAGTTAATTATAATACTTTATTTAACTATCATTAAATACGGGTTTACCCTCGCCCAAATAGTGCGAATTATTCAGAGTTTTACTTCCGGGCTAGGGTTAGTTTATTTGCAATTTAAACCCTAAAGGCTTACTCACTTAGTTATTTACTATATGACACTAGGAACAAGAAAGTTACAAAACTTACAAACTTACAAAAGTACGCCACCTATCATTACCTTGAACTTATTCTATTCAGTCCACCTCACTACACCCTATACATATATTCAGCTAGTTCTAACCAGTCCACCTCACTACACTCTGTATTTTTCAGATCCATTCTAATGTTATCCTCCCATCTGAGTCTAGGTTTTCCCATTGGGTTTGCAAGTCAATACCGTAACCTGTGAAATATGATTAACCTAACAATGTCTGGTGATGAGTACAGGATATGTAATCCATCATTATGTAACTTCCTCCACTCTTTGATATCTTTATCCCTTTTTGAACCAAATATATTCCTAAGCACTTTGTTTCTTCTAGTCATGAAAGTCTTTCTCTGTAAATTTAGCTCATTTCTATCATTTGTTTTTACATGCTCCCATCCGGACCATCGGTATATTCTCATAAAAAAGGCAGATGCGATAAAGGTTTAATTTGGAAAAATGCACCCGAATTCGAGTGTAGAAAGAATTGGAAGCTACAGTATTTAGGATAACATACCTAAAAGGGATTCGTGCCTCAAGTTATCCGTCAACAGCCAAGCCATACGAGACTGACACCATTTTCCGCATCCTCCTGATGTGAGTGGGCCACTGTACATGTGTAGCCTTAAAACAACGAAGCATAACAACTATCAAAATATAATCGTCCGGTGTGAATAATTAAATATTAATTATTTAACTCACTTCCAAATTTAACATACCTTGACTTGAAAAATTGTTTTGCAACCACTTGAAAAAATATATAATTATTAATTTCTTTAGACATAATATCACATTTAAGTGCAAGATGCGTGCTTAAACCTATGGCATTTCCTTATCAAGCTATATTATTACTACGTGTTGTAACTGAGCCCTTCGTTTACCCTGAAAGATAGCAAACTTACCTCTCGGGGTTACACTATGGCGCAATATAAGATAGGACTATGGTGTAATCCATCAACGTTTCAGGGTGAACGGGGTGTGGGCCTGGATGGCAATGTCTTTAATATTTCGGGAGATGGTAGACCTTATTTTAATATGTTTGAGTCCATTACGAAAATTTGATTTATTGAAAGAAATAATCTTTTGTAGGCCTACTAACACCCGCATTGGTGGGCACATGGACTTAACGTCTAGATAGACTATCACTCTTGCTCCACGCCAATGTGGGTATATTTACTCTGGAATTCTAGCTACCTCATCGCTACCTGGTCAACGGTCAATATAAATTGTGTCTTTCTACAACTTTTATAAAAAGGAAAACTGGACCACATATATGTTGGTTCATACAAAGGTCCGCACACAATCATGGACCGGGCCACATGACGCCCGTGGGCCTCAAGTTTGACTGTGCGACCAACGTTGCTGGTATAATTATACTTAAAATAGCTAGATAATTTCAAGAGGGGTTTAATGCTTTAATAAACCCTCACCATTTCCTGTTGGGAGACTTCCCTACAAACCATCGTAGGTAGGATCCCTCTTCCTCGCTAACTAAATCTACGATCATGGACCAACATAAACTACTTCCGCCCACACGACCTTGTCTTTCCTGTGGCCACGTGGGCAAAGCGGCCGTTACGTGGCCTCATCTCAAGAGAAGCACGCCGTGAATGCAGTGAACATTCTCCCACAGGATCCGGGGGAACCGTCCACTACAAGTGTTTGCCAATAGTTTGACTCACTTGGCAGACAGGCGCCTGCGCACCGTTAGCGGGAATTAAACCAGGTCCTCAAGATTCGCGTAGGCGATATAGTCCCTGCAAATCTAGTCACGTGCCGATATCAGCGAAACGGGGATCACAATAACATCTTATTGTCTGTCCTCATCCAGGCTGATGGGCGACGTCCGGGTCACCGGTATCGGTGACCACGTGGATTAAAATGTTAGGCTCATGGTTTGACAAACACGAGGAGTTCGAGATTTGAATCTTATTTGGGTGTACAGAACATGGTTTGCCCCGAAATGGTTTCTGACTTTCTCAAAGGGAATGGGGTTACATTTATTCCAAATGTTATCTTTTAGTGTTATTAAAATGCCTAAGGCCCGAAAGTATAGAAAGACACGAGAGTAAAGGGGAACAACCGGGCTGGCCTCGGTCGTAGGAAGGATCGTTTCCGTGCCTTCAAATGTTGCTTGTACACCTGCGAGATAGTTAGGTTGGAGTCCCGCTGCGTTTGAAGTTTATTTTAGTCCTTTTTTTTCTGCGTCTTCTTTAATATTATTCCATCCCACTCGGGTCTCAAAACTGTAAGTGGTTGGTATTTTTAGTTCATACGTTTCAACACGTGGATTACCAACTTAATCCATAGAGAATGGGTGAAAAGGGTAGTTTGTAGAAACTGCACCTGCATCAAATCGGAAGGAGAATGTGGAAACCACAACGATAATTACTAAACAACGATAGTTACTAATATCAGCAGTTGTTTTCTTTCTAAACTATTTGCTATCTCCATCATGTTTAGATATGCTATATGTATATTAGTGACGTGTGAATGTGTGTGGTACCACTGGTATGGTTGTGTGTCTTAATGTTTTTAGTTTGTTTTTTCCTCCCTCCTTTATTTAGTTCTACTCTCATCATTTATTTTATTTCAATATGTGCATGGCTGTACAATTATGTGAGGAGCTATGGGGAGGAGCTATGGGGTCAATATTTTTCTATTATTATTATTATTATTATTATTATTATTATTATTATTATTATTATTATTACATAGGTATTTAATAGCTAATTTTCTTGTCAGTCCACCATTCAACATGTGGGCATCATTGTGCCCTCTCGTGCCTATAGAAATCTTAAAGTATTTTCTCTCAGTAACACAAACTTATCCCACTTTCCCGTTGTATTTGCAGTATTAACTCTAGATATCCTGATTTTGATTTTTATCATAAAATAAAAACCAAACCTAGGGAGTTATTCAATGTACTGTACACTCTGATAAATCGATTACTGACAGTTTGTTTATTGTTGAAGGTCCACTAGCCCGTTAGAGGTATTGACTGTTGGCTTGCGCTTTAATAAAGGAAAATTATATGAAATTAAATTATTAATATAAGGAGAAAAGTCCTCAGTATAATTATTATTGTGTGTGATTCAAACCTTAACTTTTGTGATACGTTTTTTAGGCACTTGAAAGTCGAAACAAAACTCATTGGGAAGACAAGCTACCGACTTAGCTAAGTTGTCAAGCCTATGCTCGTCATTTTTACTATTTATTTTCGAAAAGGGGTAAATTGAAACGCAATGGTGGATATCTTCTTGTATGCAGCTATTATCTCCCTTGCCCAAACTCCTACACGAACCAAATCATAATTATTAATTAAACGTAATAAATTAATACTTTAAGGAGCTATATGAAAAGCAATCGCCTTTCCCCTGACAACAGCCCCTGGACCCTACGCCTCCCCCCCCTCCCCTCTTTCCTGTTGATACGTCTTTCATTTGGGACGATTGTAAGATAGATTTGAAGCGAAGCCATCTTAGCAACAAATCATTTCATTTCAATCCCGTTGTGTGGAAATATTTCAAAAACCTGTTTTGAATTGAAAACCAATTAATGTAATACCCCCGTAGGTTTATTTTGGACAAGTGCTAGTGGCGTGACAAAGGGTCGTTTATCAAACCTTTCAGTCATGAATAACAAATTAATGTGAGCCAACAAGCCAAAATATTTGACACGCGATTGCAATTTTGTTATTATATCGACAAAGAAAAGTGGTAATATAGCACCTATTAAAGTAGTGCTCGAAATAGTATTGTGTCCGCAATGGTGAACACGCGGACAGGGGCGTCTTGTCTGGTCTACTACTGACAAAGAGCAAGAGGTTCAAATACAGCCCGGGTGTATTGAAGTAGTTTTTCTTTTTATTATTTTTTGCGCCACGTCTTGCTACCCTTTTGGGTTGTACGCATATGTACTAATTACTCTAGTGTGTCAGGGCTGAGGAAGGTGGAATTTAGAGGGAGCGTGCCCGAATTTGAGTGGAAGAAGAGTGGAAAACCATTTATGAAAAACATATTCGGTATTCGAACCCCAGTGTCCCTGTCCTCAGCAGTCCAGTCTATTGCGAAGGTGACGCCATAGATCATGAGGCCACAGGTTCCTTACGAGTTATCCATATTTATATTAATGGAGGTATAATCTAGAGAAAATGTACCCGCATTTGTGTGGAAGGAATATTGTGAAACCATTTAAGGAAAAACCACACTCAGTACACCCGGTCATAATTCTAACCTCGTCACCGACAAACCAGACCAGATGAAATTGACGCTAACCCACGTGATGTGGGCATATCTTAATGCTTCCCCACTCTCCCTCCACGCAAGTGCGGGCCGATTTCCTGTAAACTTTAGCTCCCTCAACCCTAGCCTATCAAGTAGGAGCTACTGGCAATCTCAGCAAACCAGGCTTGCGAGATTTGTCTTACTTTTAAGGGCAGCTTGACCACACGAAAACATTAAAACAAAAGAATGACAACGCTGTTTCCCAATAGTAACTATGAAATTTGCTCAGAGATGATATCCAGTGTAGTGTAGTGGGTATCG
>CABFWB010002667.1:54835-67921 GCA_902151455.1 Timema bartmani | reverse complement strand
CCCCCCCCAGCTGGTCAGTTGAGTCCTATAAAGAGAGCTATGACCCGCGCGCTACCCCGAGGACACAAGTTCGACTCTAGCGTATGGAAATGTATTCAGCGAGATGTTTCCCTGGTTACAGTTATAATCTCCTGATTTAATCATGAAATAAATCATTGGAGGGCGGAGCGATATAACGTGGTCGTAAAGAGGGGCCGGTTGGTCGGCACTTAACGTGCACTTTCTAAACATGCAATGCACCTTAACTTATCACAGCACACCTGAAACGACATAATCAGCGTTAACGTCTAAATATTCACCAGTTAGATAACAGGACTTGCAAACTAATTTAACCTAAGACAGCATTACTAATACTACACACAAAAACTTAGCACCTAAATAGTCATTAATTAGCTAACAAGACTCACAAATTAGCTTAACTTAAGACATATTCTTTAAATTTAAAAATTACACCTGGACACGGGAATCGAACCCAGGACCTTTAGCTTAGTACTCCAATGTTCTACCCACTTAGTTACCCAGGAATCATTCCGTATCCAGGGTCATTCTTAACTCCAGTTTTAAAGCAGAGTCTGTGATGGACGTGAGTAAATCGTCGGCCACACATGTGTAATAAATTAATATCACTATCTATCAGAAAACGCAGCCATCTTCAACTAGGGAGGGCTTTGTGCTGCCAATAGTACAATGACGACTCTGCAAATGCGCGTATCATGGTGGATTGCCGCATCTAGATATAACGTTCTTTAAATTGACAAATGACACCTGTGCACGGGAATCGAACCCAGGACCTTTGGCTTAGTAATTTAAAAATATCCTCAGTTGTTTATGTTTGTTTTATTTGAACATTTTAATTAAGGTGGGATTGTAGGTGACGCAAGAAAAGGGCAGTGTTTTATCGTGATATGGGATTTATAATGTGATATCGTGCCGTGCGCTGGGCGCCAATTTATCGTGCTACGGATTATTTAACCCGCGATTGCACCAATTAAGATGATACGGATAACATTGGTATTTATAGCCCCGTGATCGAGCGCCAATTAAGATTGTTACCGTTTAATTAACTGATATTTGCCCCGTGATCGAGCACTAATTAAAGCGGTACGGATTGTAATCGTGATAACGCCCTCTAATTGAACACTATCTATAACGATATGAAGTAAATAAGACTTTCGATGTTGCACACGGTTTTTTAAGATGATAAAATTATACAATTTTCGTTGAACTACAGATTATTTTTCTGTAAATTTACTCGCTAACATTTTCTGTGTACTCTATGGATTTAAGTTAGTGTCACTCTCTGTGTGTTCATACGCACAAGCGGCTTATATATGACTTACCCCTTGCCTCTTGGACCTCTTATCACCAGTGTCAAAACCAACTAATAGAAAGACTCCCGGTAATACGATGTTGTGAAAGCTGGCTTCCTATTGGGTATAGGGAGCCAGCGTCATAAGATCTTTTCAAGACTACGGAGTTGATAAAAAAAAAGTTTAAAGCGTATTACATTGACATTATTTCTGAAAACGCGTGATTTTCCATGGATGAAGTCTTAAAAGGATAATTTACTTATAGCACTTTAAAGAAAATTATCCTTCATCCATGACATTTTGAATATTTTAGAGGGGTCCAAAACAGTATCATTACAGTTTGTGCGGTTTCATATCAAAACTTTTTTTGGTCAAAATAAATAAAATATTTCTCCAGTAGAAACATAGAATTTAATTTTCTTCACGTGGTAATTTCAACGGTTCTTGAATATCTGTCTAGTGTCCTAGAATTTAATGAATTTTTTTTTATCTTCATTTAAAAAGTTTCTCATCTAATGCCGCTATTCTCATGCAAGATATTTAACAACTGTTGATATTACCATGTGAAGAAAACTAAACTCTATGTTTATACTGCAGAAATATTTTATTTCTTTTGACCAAATAAATGTTTTGATACTAAAACCGAACAAACATTGCCTTTTCTCACGTCCCCTACAACCCCACCTTACTTAGAATGTTCAAGTCAAACAAACATAAACGAGTGAAGAAAGTAAACAAAGTTGCTATAAATACTGCAAAAATCTTGCCTTTAAATCGCGTTTCCTACGATCCCACCTTAAGTTTAGCGTGTAGTTAGGGCTAAAAATTGGAGTAATTTATGTATTTTCCTCGACACTCACAAGAAGTTTGACATTATGGGGGACACATAATCAAAATAGTGCTACGACAAAAATTTGAGGAACACCTCATTAAAACCAATTAATTGAACTAAAATATGAAAATATAGATATTTAAATTGTAGAATTAAAAATTAAGACAGTTTGGTCAACATGCATAATACGTTATACTGTCTCAATTGAAGCCTAAATAGGTTTTTCTATATCTATATCTGGTTTCCTATATTTCTCATGTTAAGAGGCACAACATTTTATGTAAGAAGTTATTTAAAACGAGATAATTTAACCTTTTCTTACAATGATTTTTTTAATGTAAGATCCGCATCAGTGAACATGCGGCTTTTATGTCAAACACGTTTAATCTTGTTTACCAGTGACGGGGAGTTTGGGGTTTAAATCCCGGCTGGTTGTACTGATGGCTTACCACTCTCCTTTCACGCAAATGCAGGCACATTTCCTCTGCGATGAGTTTCATCTCTAAAGTTGGTAATTCATTTGATAAAACAAGGTGTTTATTTTAACAAATTAAAAAAATCAACTCATTGCAATACAAGGACAATGATTATAATTAATTTCTAATATACAATTAAAATTATTATTATTTTTAAAATGCTATGGTGGTGTCTAAATAAACTTATTAAATTTGAGCGTGAAACTAATTTTTTTTTAATTTGCGTTGTAGTTAAATATACGTGTTTACTTCTATGGGCGTCCTTCAAGTTTTATAATTTATCTACTTTATTGTATTCCAGGAAATGGCATTTTGGTTATGACTTATGAGATTAATGAACTGTTTTCTTTGAATCTCATATGATCCCCCTCTCCCCAGCTTTCTAGCCAATCCCTTTGTACCTCAGTTGTTTACGCGTTTGGTTGAGAAATCTTCCACCAGGAGGTATAGCGGTAGATAAAAAACACCTTTCCATTGGCTAGGTTACGTGCTTGAAGATTCCAATCGCCTACTACACGTGTGGTGATTTTTTTTTTGTTCTTTTGATCGTGTCGTAAGACAGAGCCAGGGTCAGCCAAAACTTGCGAATTAGTTGGAATTTTTTTGTTTGTTTTTTTCTAAAGAGATGATTCACAATACGACAATGCGGGTAAGGCAAATGACCACGAAAACAAATATTGTGATCATGTTAGCTATTTTTTGTGAATATTTCTTTGACTCTCGTGCTTGATTAAAATAATTTATAAATCACTCATTTTATGGGTGGATATTAGACAGTAGGGGCCTAGGCCTAGTCCAAGAATTTTATTTTACTAAAGAGATTCCACAGCTTTGGGCGCGTGGACAAAGTCATCAGTTTCATTTTGTATGGTTTAATAGTGATGGGGAGGTCGTTTGAATCCCGTTCAAGTGTCTTGAGGTGTCTTCGTCACTAAATGGTTTCCCATCGTTGGGCACGTGGACAAAGACGTCAGACTCACCTTGTCTGGTTTTATGATGTTGTGGAGGTCAGAGATATAATCCCGGCTGGCTGGATGTCTTGAGGTGTTTGTTTTTCCCCTCCCTAAGTAGTTTCCCACAATGCCTCTCAATTCTACCTTCCTCATGCCTATCCCACTAACGTAAATATGCGGATAGCCCGATTGTGTGGTAAAACGTGGTGCACATAAGTAAACAACACTTAAAAACATCGCCACTTCTTTTTTAGGAAGGCTTCAGAGATGAGGGCGCCGTCATGATGCCTCTCTCGTGATGCACGTCTTGGAACGGGCCGGAAACCGCAACCTTGGAGCTATTTGCCCCCCGGGTGCCCGCGGACATCGCTGATGATGAAATATAGTACCTCAGATCTCGCTGTATCTCTTGCTTTAATTGGGTGTATGTGTGGGGGGGAGGGGTTATCTAAAAATAGAGAGACGATAATAAAGCCTCCAGTAGGTGAATGGCCGGCCTTGACTCGCCTCGGGGTCATTGTCCATTAGTCCACGCGGGCATAGTCGTACACAAAGAGGGTGAAGGGTAACCCCCTAAGTTAGCACAGAAATAATGAGAAGATATGATGTTATCTTCTAGCGTCCGTATCAGTTATCATTGACTGTTACAGTTATATCCCCCCACTTAAGTGGCTGAACGGTGTAAGGTGTCACTCTTGTGTTAGACTGGCCTGCTGATGATGGGGAGATCAGGATTTAAATCCCGGTAAGGTCGACTGAGGCTGGCTTTTCCTAAATGGCTTCCCATTCTACTTCCACACAAATTCAGGTAAATTATCTATAAAATGCTTTCTTCTTAATCCCTACCACATTAGAATACATGAGTACAACCCACCTCGGGGGCGTAGTTAGCTAACGCGCTAGATTTGTGTTGATCTAGACTGCCGAGGACAGCGATGTCAAGGTTCGAATCTCGGTCGGGTGAACTGGGGTGGTTTTTCCTCTGTGGTTTCTCACTCTCCCTCCACGCAAATGCGGGTTCACTTCTTCTAAATGAAACATACCCAATTCCTAATCCATTAGCGTAATTAGTACTTAAGCGTATAACCCGAACGGGTAGTAAAACGGGGTGATAAAAAACTATCAAGACGCAAGATGAAGTCGTAATTAACTTGACCCTACTATTAATATGGCTGACACAACACCATTAGACAAATTACAGTACATTATTATGTCTGAGTTTAACTATAATAAGCAAATTAGCTTATTAAACAAAAACTAGACTGTGGTCATGTGGTCTAAGGCGTCAAGTTCAAACTATACTTGATTGTCAAGTTGATGTCATGGTTCTAATTTCAACCAGGTGCACTGTGGGAGTGGTTTTCCACATGTGACTTATCGCTGTGTTCCCCCCCGTCCGCTCTCTGAGCGAATTCGAGTGCACATTTTTGAAACTATTCCCTCAGTCTCAAACCCTTGGATTAAACCTTTAATATCCTTTGTGTTAAAACGTACTGATGAATATTAAAGATTGATTTTTAACCATGTCTTATTACCCGTCCGGCGTTTAGTTACACTAATGAGGTAGGGATAACTAAAGTAGACTTTAGAAGTATTCGTTTTACTATGGAATAAAGGTAGAAAACAATTTGTTGAAACTACCCTCAAAGTACCCTATCGGAATTCGAACACCAACCTCTCAAACACCAGGAAACCATGATCTTGATTGTTAGTCCACATGCCTACTACCCGTTTGAGCTATACGCATATGTAGGCATACCAGCTAGCCCACTTTAATGTGGCAGGGATGAGGTAGGTTTAATGTATAGGAAGTGTACCCACATTTGCGTGAAAGAAGAGTGTTAAACCATTTAGGGGAAAAAACCTTCAGCACATCCAACCGGTATCCAAACCCCGATGCCCCCATCATAATAAGTCTAGTATATTGTGGGAGTGACGGCTTAAGCCATGTGACCACCAAAGAGGATCGTGGGTGATATTAAACTTATTTTATGAACAATATAGGTTTATAAAAATTGCCAGTTTATTATGCAAAAAAAAAACTCTACAAGAAACACGTTTCACACGAGGGAATTATTTAATATTATGAGCAGTAATGATGGCAAATTGTTAATAAATTCACGCAATGGTTTAATAATAAAGGTATTTAATCGGTGTTGACCAAGCGTGGACAAGCTGCTCTTCTTGCAAGGTCAGCTGGCCTAGGGCCATCTCTCTGACCCTAAGATGCTGCCTAGCATAAATAATACCGGTATTTAATAACAAGACTGAGGTCATAGTTCAACTTACTGACAGCGAAGTAACCTGAGCTATGGACAGGTGTGAACGACACCTCTTTCACGTTTATTGTTTCCTGATGAGGCATGCACTGTGAAATCTTGTTCACTGGATCATTCATCTACTCGCATCACTTTTTATAGATTGACAAGAAAGTATATTTTAAAACTAATGTCGAGAAAAAAGTCAGACGTCTCAGAAGAACTTAAGTTAGTTGGTGTGAGTCAATATATCTTATTTATATATTTACTATAAGTATATCAACGTTGCTTACAGAAATAATAAAATTCGATCTTTAAAGCTAAGTACTTTTTTTATTCAAACTAGTTATAAAGTTTTTACCTTGATGAACTTGGTATTTACACAGTACTTTTCTATGACTTTACAAATATTAGCGTTCAAACTGTAAACAGTAAATATTGAAAATATACATGAATGATAAATTATACTTTTCGCAAGTTAAATGGAGTTGCCTTGATGGAAGAAACTAAACCAAAACCTTAAGACAGATTGTTTACCTATGATCTTTCAAGTCTATATTTAATGAGATAGTTATATTAATTTCACCTCACTACACCCTAGCCCTATCTTGAGCAAGTTCTATCCAGTACACTTCATCACAACCTGTTCCTATCCTGAGCTAGTTCTATTCAGTCCACCTCGTTACAACCTACCCCTTTCCTGGGCTAGTTCTATTCAGTCCACCTCGTTACAACCTAGCCCTATCCTGGGCTAGTTCTATTCAGTCCACCTCGTTACAACCTACCCCTATCCTGGGCTAGTTCTATTCAGTCCACCTCGTTACAACCTACCCCTATCCTGGGCTAGTTCTATTCAGTCCACCTCGTTACAACCTACCCCTATCCTGGGCTAGTTCTATTCAGTCCACCTCGTTACAACCTACCCCTATCCTGGGCTAGTTCTATTCAGTCCACCTCGTTACAACCTACCCCTATCCTGGGCTAGTTCTATTCAGTCCACCTCGTTACAACCTACCCCTATCCTGGGCTAGTTCTATTCAGTCCACCTCGTTACAACCTACCCCTATCCTGGGCTAGTTCTATTCAGTCCACCTCGTTACAACCTACCCCTATCCTGGGCTAGTTCTATTCAGTCCACCTCGTTACAACCTACCCCTATCCTGGGCTAGTTCTATTCAGTCCACCTCGTTACAACCTACCCCTATCCTGGGCTAGTTCTATTCAGTCCACCTCGTTACAACCTACCCCTATCCTGGGCTAGTTCTATTCAGTCCACCTCGTTACAACCTACCCCTATCCTGGGCTAGTTCTATTCAGTCCACCTCGTTACAACCTACCCCTATCCTGGGCTAGTTCTATTCAGTCCACCTCGTTACAACCTACCCCTATCCTGGGCTAGTTCTATTCAGTCCACCTCGTTACAACCTACCCCTATCCTGGGCTAGTTCTATTCAGTCCACCTCGTTACAACCTACCCCTATCCTGGGCTAGTTCTATTCAGTCCACCTCGTTACAACCTACCCCTATCCTGGGCTAGTTCTATTCAGTCCACCTCGTTACAACCTACCCCTATCCTGGGCTAGTTCTATTCAGTCCACCTCGTTACAACCTACCCCTATCCTGAGCTAGTTCTATTCAGTCCACCTCGTTACAACCTACCCCTATCCTGGGCTAGTTCTATTCAGTCCACCTCGTTACAACCTACCCCTATCCTGGGCTAGTTCTATTCAGTCCACCTCGTTACAACCTACCCCTATCCTGAGCTAGTTATATTCAGTCCACCTCGTTACAACCTACCCCTATCCCGAGCTAGTTCTATTCAGTCCACCTCATTATAACCTACCCCTATCCTGAGCTAGTTATATTCAGTCCACCTTGTTACAACCTACCCCTATCCTGAGCTATACAACCTACCCCTATCCTGGGCTAGTTATATTCAGTCCACCTCATTACAACCTACCCCTATCCTGGGCTAGTTCTATTCAGTCCACCTTGTTACAACCTACCCCTATCCTGAGCTATACAACCTACCCCTATCCTGGGCTAGTTCTATTCAGTCTACCTCGTTACAACCTATCACTATCCTGGGCTAGTTCTATTCAGTCCACCTCATTACAACCTTCCCCTATCCTGGGCTAGTTCTATCCAATTCACCTCAATACACCCTACCTCTTTCAGTTCCATTCTAATGCTATCCACCCTTTTACCTCTAGGTCCTCCCTCTGGTCTCCTCTTATTAGGTTTACCAGTCAATACCTTTAACAAGATTTTAGATTATTCTATTCGCGCTGTATGTCCTGCCCACCGCACCGTAATCTGAGAGATTTGACTACCCCTACAATGTCTAGTGATGAGTATAAAATATGTAGCTCATATTTATGTAACCTACCCCACTCTCCATTAGGCCTATATTGATTACTCCTTGGAGCAAATATAATTCAATTCTTTTGTTTTAAAACACCCTACATTTATTCTCACTGTGTGGAGTGAAAGCCCATGTTTTACAGCCAGAAAGAACAAACGTTGAAACAACGGACGAGATGTTAACAACTTACCAACCAAGTAGCAACATGAATTTACCGTCTGAATCCGTTTCCTAATTTCCACTCTAATATTGGAATTACTGTTTAAAGTCTAAGAACACAATTTCTACTTAGACATTTTCCCTGCTTGATAACAACCTTGTAATCATTGAATGCAATTATGTCATATCAATTATAATATTAGCAATAGATTCTATATTTTCTTCAAGACAATGTTGATTGAAGATCTTCTGCTCCAAAGCAGTTATAGCCCATTACTCCGATTATTCTGTTCCACTTTAACAAATTAACTTATAGCTACACAACAATATGATTATAGTTCAAGTGTATCTCTCTAGCAGACCATTAATACCCTCAGGAAAATGCTTATTCCTTTGTTGCTGGCCTAAAAATACTTTTGACTTTACGTTTACAACATTACGATTGATGTAAAATCAAAATTTTACTATTTTAAGGTTAAAGTCACAGTTGCGTCTGCCAACATTGCCTGTCATACTTTGAATTCTTAAAGTCACACATTCAAGTAAAAACTTAATGTCTCCAAGCACAAGTTGTTCAATCATTTAGCCATATGTTGAGGGAGCATTAACTAGAACGTGGAGGGATGCATTCTGGTAGAATGTATCACAGGGTTATGGGGGGTGGGGTGAGAATGAAGGGGTTGGAACGTCTTTTCCTACTTTTTAAAACATGGTTGGTAAGTAATAATTGTAAATCAGAACCTCTTTATTTATTTTTTGTCAACAAAAGAGCAGAAGACCTTCCATTGTTTATAAGGAGGAGAATTGCTCGCCAGGACACTTGTACCTCTTTACATTCCGTACAGTCAGAGCAATACATTTCAAATCATTATTCGCAATGATTAATCACTGGTCATTGATAAAGTAAATGGCTAGATTTACAAGACAAACAAACTTAATTCGAAATAACTAGTAGCTCTGCGAACTGTAGCCATCCATTCCTCCATGCTAATATCGTTACTAACCTTGCTAGTAGTTATGTGAACTGTAGATCTCACATTCTGCACGTTTTTATTGGTAATATAGTCTTACTAGCAGTTCTGTGAGCCGTAGACTTCAATCCCTCCATGTTCTTATCGTTACTACAGTCTTAAGCCTACTAGTAGTTCTGTAAACCGTAGATCTCACACCCTCCATGTTCTTATTGGTAATATAGTCTTACTAGTAGTTCTGTAAACAGTAGATCTCACACCCTCCATGTTCTTATTGGTAATATAGTCTTAATAGTAGTTCTGTGAACTGTAACCATCCAAACCTCCATGTTCTTATTGGTAATATAGTCTTGCTAGTAGTTCTGTGAACTGTAACCATCCAAACTTCCATGCTCTTATTGCTAAAATAGTCTGAACTTTTCTCTTTGGATTCCAGTTGAAATAATTCTAATAATTTTTCTTTGGATTTAAGGTTGATATTTATCCTTGGTGATCAAGCTAGAAATAAGACAAATGAAAAATATATTCAAGAGTACATTATATTCGTAGAGAATAACCGTTGTTCACGCGCTTCAAGAAGTCAGTCTCACAATATATATTTAAAAAATATACCGATAAATAGCAGAAAAAAATAGGTTTGATCCCTGATAGCTTGTGAACTGTAATGATTTGGTATAAATGAACCACCAATTTATAGCTTATAGTTTTTCACTTGTTCAAATAGTCCAATGGAATTAATATTAACTTGTGGCCAAAACACGGGCATGTTAGGAGCACACACTATTTTGTATGCGCACTATAAAAGTGCTGACTACACGCATTGAAAAATATAATGTATTTGTCTCTCTCTGTTTGCAGATTTTGCCCTGCAAAGTCGGATGTTGAACCATTGAGGGCGCCATGACGCCATCAGTGACGTTCCTTTTCCTCTGCGCATGCGCGGTGATGCTGTCCGCGCAAGGTAATTATTCAAACAGGGAGGTTCTATCAGTTTGGTATGTCACAGGACCAGCCCAGCTTTGCCAACTGTAAGACACGGATACTGCTTGTATTTTAATTTTACCGACTGTTCCATTTTAAACCCTGAAAGGTAGCAAGACTATCTTGCATTATTTCACCATGGTAGTCTTATAGCTTATAAGATAGACTCATAGTGTAATCCTTTCAGAAAAAAAGGAGTGTTCGATCGAAAGATCCAATGTTGGGACACTATGCTAAAGAAAAATATCCTGGGTATAAAATAACAATACAATTATTAATTTGTAATAAAAAATAGGCCAATAATTGGTCAATTTTGTCGAATATTAATGCTTTAGAATCTAAATTTTAGATGATGATTAATTCCCCCTCCTCCTCAGCCCCGCCCTTGCCGCCGCAAGAGTCTTTGGTTTGGATTCCTGTGGGGTTTAAATTAACTGCTACGCCATGCGATTGATTTAGATTTTTTTATTTTTCCAATTTCTTATGATACTTGACCTGGCATCTTGTACTCTAAACCGAGTCAGTTCATTCTACTACTATTCTGTATCTATATCTGTTATTTATTTTATCACTTTATATTGATAATCTGGATCAGCTCCTATACTACTTAGTCTAATATTTTGTTTCCTACTTTGAGTTTATTCTACAACTATACTACCCCATTTAGTTCCATTATTTGACTATTTGGACCCTAATATCTAACTTTATAATATATCCTAACCCAAGATGAAATTAACTATCCTATCCTAATCTAACTTAAAAACCATATGCAGTTTACTGCATTCACACGGATTGTTTGTGGCACGTTTTCCCTTATGTGTGGGGAAATTGTTGTGATGTTGTCCCTGGCCCTACAGGGTGGCTACGGGGCAGCCAGCCATCTCAGCCAGTTAATAGTCAGGATATCTGGCGGTTCGGCCCTGCGACACACTTGTTCCCAAGTGTGGTAGACCGTAGTAGCTTTGGGACAAACTCCGCCATTTCGTCTCGTTGAATAATGGGTTGTCCTGCCGGAGATCTGCCAGACTCTCAGTCCCCACTACTGAGATCATCGGCCGGCCTTACCCTCAGCAGGTCCCCAGGAATACCTAGAGATGATCTACATGTTTGGTCACCTCCCGTCCTTGCCATTAAGTCATTGTTTACGTCTTGGGGTTGTGCTTTATAATATTGAGGGCTTACGTGCTAACATCGTTACTTGTATAATAAGCACCCTTTTTTATATTTAATTAATAAATAAACTTAAGTAGTACCCTCCTTGGCAAAATAAATGCATGTCATAGCTTTCCATGTACTGTACAATCGCTTGAGATAAGATATTTGGCAGCCCTGTTTGAACCAACCTGGCTGCTTGGAAGCCTGACATACCAACAGGAGGAGGTACAAGTTTGAAATCCGCGAAATGACCGCAAACAAGTTTCGGTGCTAAGTTCTCTTGTACAGTTCTTGCGCGGGAACTTTCCTTTGTATTGTCTCATCTACCTCGTCCATAGTTCCGTGTAGTCCTTGATGCATGTATAGTCCACAGGGTGTTTCACTATTGTACACACACAGTATACTTAATCACGTGATATTGTATCAACTAATGAGAAAGTATAATATCTGTCAAATTAATATCATCGAAATAAAACAATCAGTTTCATTTGGTTTTTCCCTAATCGAGTGAATTACCCGTTGTTCAGATGGGATATGTTTTATAGTACGAATCTATATCTAGGAACCTTTTAGAGTTGGTCCAATGAGAATATGGTCAAACGATGAGCAAAGGGCCAATATATAGGGTTTTTTAGCCACCATTCTCAAACAAAAACCGACTGATCAAAGAGGCTGTACATTTTAATTATTTATAGGATTAAAATAATGAAAACCTTTATTTTTAAATGTGGGTAAATGAAAATATGATACTTTTAGAAAATGGTAGATTTTTCCTTTACTGTCATTGATACTTAATAGAAAAGAGAACATTCGTAGTCGTAAAATTGGATTCACACTGAGAGGGCTGTGCGCCGACTGTGCGCCGCCGGCTGTGTCGTGCTGCAGACAATCTCGAACAGGTCATTTCTATATGAGTGACCTTGTAAGACCGTTGTTTTATTCACAATTAGTGGGCTGTGCTCCGACTGTGTCGTCTTGGATTGCTTCAAGAGTGTTCTGCCAAGGTCACGGTCTAGCACGGTAGGTGCACAGTCCTGTCAGTCTGAATTAAAATCCGGGTGCTCAACCATGTGTCGTTTCTCCTGGTTCGGCTACTTCCGGCAAATGCGAACCTTCACGAAGGTTCGTATCTACAACATGATAATTCCTGGAGAACATTCCAACACAACTAGCGTGTGCAGAAGGCCTAATTATGGCCGAAGGAAGCTTAATAATTTTGGTCAAATATATAATTTACAACATAAATAATACGATAATAATCTCATTAAAGAAGTTATTTGGAAGAAAATAAAGGAAAAACTCAATGTCAAAAGTAACCATGGTGACCAAAACAGTCAGAGCATGGTGACGACACTACACGGTCGGCGCACAGCCCTCTCCATGTGAATCCAACTCATAGGGTTCGGCCAGACTGACAAGCGTGCGAGCGAGCGAGCGAGCGCGTGATTAGCAGATAGCTCTCTTTAGTTGTTGACGAGGAGGCTCCGAATCTTGGTTGAGTGAACTGAGGGGGGATTTTAACAAGGGATTTATTGTTGTGGTTTTCTCATCCTCTCTCCACGCTAATGGTGATTCTTATTTGTAAAGGCCTACTTTGATAATATTGAAGTATTTTAACATATCAGT
>CABFWB010002667.1:19602-45507 GCA_902151455.1 Timema bartmani | reverse complement strand
AAGGTTCAACAGCCTCCTGAAGGCACCTGATTCACGCACTCGTCCTAATGAGATGAAAGACCGATACGGAGTCGATGAGAACCACAAGGGGTCCCTGTTTGTGTTCTCGCTGATGAGATACTTTATCTAGCTTGAGATCTTTGGAGATTTACTACCTGTCCGGGATGTACGCATATTTACACTGATTGAGGTAGGGGGGAGGGGCGATAAAGGTGGAATTTATTGGAAATAAACCCGCATTCACGTGAAGGGAGGTGGGAAAACCGTTTAGGAAAAACCTGACCTCAACATTACCGGCATGAATCCAAACCTCAGCCTCCACTTCACCGGGAGACCAGTCTACCATGAGATCGACACCTTATCCCACGTGTCCACCGATGTGGGTGCTGATATCCTGAGTGTGAACAGCGGTTCTCTGTGCTTAGGTAAGTATTGTTAAAAACATTAAAAAGCGTCAAAAAACCACCTCAGTTACAAAATATACTGATTTGCTGGTGATGGGGAAGTCAAAATTCAAATCTGGACTAGTGTTTTTTTAGTTGGTTTTCCCATCCTCTATTTACGCTAATGTGGGAGCACTTCCTTTAAAAACTCCCTGACCATCATAGACACTTAGATAAAGTCGCTAATAACCTTGTTTTGTTCAGCATGTGTTTCTACCCGAGCGTGCTATATCTATTTAGTTTCACTGATGGGGGTAAGGTGGGAGGAAGGTGTACCGTCACAAGATACCGACTGAACTAAGGTGCCTGTCTATCCCTCTAGTCACTCGGTCACGGGGACAGGCTAAAACAGTTCCAGTGACCTCAGGGCGTGAATCTGGGTGAGCCACACACCCACACCCACACCCGCAACCATTAGGGTCGCACATATTTGGAGCACATGTTTAAATATCACGTGGACTCAACTAGGTTATGAATATAGATCACTCGGGAATAGTGGGTGGGTGTACTTCACAAACAAAAACAACCGGAGGGAACTTTTTTTTAAATATTATTTGAGGGATTTAACGATCACTTCCTGAACCG
Organism: Timema bartmani; assembly: GCA_902151455.1. Taxonomy (NCBI): domain Eukaryota; kingdom Metazoa; phylum Arthropoda; class Insecta; order Phasmatodea; family Timematidae; genus Timema; species Timema bartmani. The sequence continues at coordinate 44,479 of CABFWB010002667.1, read as the reverse complement.
GCTGATTATATCAGTACACGACGCTTAGGATAGCTTATATATAGAACAGACACAACATCCAGCCCCCAGTCGTTAATCCATCACTATGGTTTATATAACCAACCATATAACCAATTGTATATTTTTGGGTTATGACAGGAATATCGAACCCGGAACTCTAAGCTTTGTAGGTAGACACGCTATTTTATTAAATTGCTACCAGCCATTTGTGGAAATATTAATGGATTATTTCAGTAATGAACTTCTATAAGTAATTATTTATTTTATCAAGACAATAGTGTGGATTAAGTTAATGCGCTTATCTAAAATCTATAAGTTGCCAAATTACAAAATATCACCATTTTATTTATAATTAGCATGGGGGAAAACAAGGTTTTAAGTAAGGGTTTAATAATACCCCATTTTACCCAGTATCATTTTGTTTGTAGGATTCAAATTTTTATTATTAGGCCAACTATTATAGTCATATTAAGTGTATACACATTAATGTTAATAGATTTTTGGAAGTTGAATCAATATTAAGATAAAACTCCCCACTGCACCTATAAAATCCGACTTCTTGATGTTGCATTTATGTCTCCAGTGGGTACATACTACATATGGCACAGAAGAAACCAGAAGATGGACGCAAGCATATCCAGAACGTGCAATTACTATCTACAAATCTGGTAGACTCAATGGCATAGTTTGTATGAAAAGTGCACCAATGGAAATCCCTGTAAATTGATTTGAAAACCTGAACTATGCCCCCTCTATCTCAATGTGGGGGCTAATTGGAAGACCACATGAAGTCCGACGGTTAGTTGAGATGGACCAGTCACCATTTTTAAAGCAAAAAATTTTTTGGTCAAAGTAAATAAAATATTGCTTCAGTTAAAACATTTAGTACAATTTTCTACAAATAGTAACCTCAAAAGTTATTAAATAATGTTATATGTATGGTAGCATTTGACCAGAAACTTTGTAGCTCAAGAGATGAAAAAAAACTGTTCAGACTACTATGTGTGGAAAATTGAACTAAAGATATATATTAAACTAATAATTTAGTTATTTTTTTAAAAATAGGGTTGGGGGACTTTAAATATATGGACCTTAACTCGCGTTACCTTCCATCCCCTTCTCTCCCCTTAAAAATATTCCTGGAACTTTTCTGGTTTAGATAGGCATGTATACAATAGCTCTGACCTCCAAAATATGGGGCACTTCCCATTCAAATAGACAAAAAGGCTCAAAGTAATCCCTCGTTTGATGGTGTAGCTATCTCTCCGAGAAATATCAGGAACATTCCTAGGGCGTTGAGAAGACCACGAGGGAGTAGATGAATAATAATAAATAATAATAAATATTATTTTGCTTTGACAATTTATGTAAAAAAACAAATCCACAAAAATTAAAATTAACTTCCAAATTGGTCGTAAATTCAAAAAGGGAGGGGGGTGGGTAGAGAGTAAAATTTAGAAATGTTAAAAAAACAGCAAATAATTGAATAATTCCGATGAAACTTTAGTTAAAGACAAATAACACACATAATTTGTTCCTTGTATCTACTGTAAAGATGTGTTTTCGAGTTCATGTTCTAAAGAAGGCTTGGTGAAGTACAATGTTCGTACAGGTTGGGCACATGAGGAATGTTCAGGAGTAAATGAGCTGTCACATATGGCCACAAGTGTGCTGAATAGATTATTGAAAACATTGATCCTTTTTTATGTTTTGATTAGAAGAGCTTTATGATTATTGTACCAGTATTATGTTTTATCACAGTCAACTAATGGTCATTGTATTATGTTTTATCACAGTCAACTAGTGGTCATTGTATTATGTTTTATCACAGTCAACTAGTGGCCATTGTATTATGTTTTATCACAGTCAACTAGTGGTCATTGTATTATGTTTTTATTAGTCAACTAGTGGCCATTGTATTATGTTTTATCACAGTCAACTAGTGGTCATTGTATTATGTTTTTATCAGTCAACTAGTGGTCATTGTATTATGTTTTTATCACAGTGGTCACTAAATTATGTTCATATCGCAGTGACCTGACATTAATTTAATTCATGTTTAATTGTGTGTGTCTTTTAATTTGTAAGAGCTTTTTTAGTTTATTATTTTAATTATTTTTGTCTTCTGTGACTGCGACCCTTTAACTATTAATAATTTCAAACAAAAGCATTTAATCTCTTTGTCTGATGGCATGAATGTTAAATTGTTCTTCTTTTCATTGTAAAAGCCATATTATGTCAGTTCATTTGTATATATTTCTAAATTCGATCCTTCTTTCTTTTACTTATTTCATTTTATAATACAACGTACCTCAAAAAGTGGAAATAAGTTTTTCTTAAAGAGACTATTATAGGAAGAGTAATTTTCTGGAAACTATTATAAAATTTGAAGTTTATCTGTTTTTGCTATCAATATATACTTAAAAAATTATATTATTATTTGATTTAAAAGTACTTAGTTTTTTAATATGCACTTGTTTTTGACCAACCAGGGGAATGAAACACATGATAGGTTGGCAATTAGAGATAGCTAATTAATTTAAAAACCTTAATTACCACAAGAAGGCCTAAAAAATGAATATGTGTAGTTAAAGAAGAATCAACCAAGATTGTATTAGAAAACTATCGAAAGTTCAAAGGCAGGGACTTATTAATGTACAAATCAAAGATAATAATCCTGTATATTCCCTGTGGTACCCACTTGTTCACGTTCCCGGTCTAAAACAAACCTTATAGGCCTCCTAATAATAATAATAATAATAATAATAATAATAATAATTGGCTATAAATTCAACTCTAGACTAATTCCGCTTATTGTCTCTCTGTTCAACCCTTGTATAGTGCCACTTGTGGTCTCTTAGTTCTGCTCTAGTCTAATATCACTCATTGTGTATGTTATCTAGCAGAGCGCGTGAGTTCAAGACATGGCCGCAAGGTGATGTTCAACTGTCCGTCAGAAGGTTTCCACGCAGACCCGAACGACTGCAAAACGTTCTACCGCTGCGTCGACATGAGCGGACAAGCTCTCTTCCACATCAGAAAAGCGTCGTTGAGGCCCAAACTAGCGGCCTACCAGTTCCAATGTGGCGAAGGGACGGTGTTTGACCCACGGTACGCCATCTGTAACCACGCCTCCATGACGGCGAGGGTTGAGTGTGGGGGTAGGTACACGCCTCAAGCCCCTCCTGCTGAGGGAGACGATGGACTTGGCTCGATGGAGAACGAGGTTGGCAACCCTTCGGGACCCCTAAAACCCGGGACGACCCCGCTCCCCTTTCATCAACAGACAACGCACCCTCCTAGGCCTCAATACAACCCACAACAGGGGCAATATACCTCTCAACCAGGGCAGTACACCTCCCAACAGGGGCAATACAACCAGCACCAGGGGCAGTACACACCTCAAGGGCAATTCCCCAATCAGGGGCAGTACACACCTCAACAAGGGCAAACCACCACCACCCATGGGCATTTCACGACGAAATACTCAACCACCCAAACGCAGACCACCCTCACATATAAACCCACAGTTACCCCGACGTCCACCCCCAAGAGCTCATCCGGAATCCAGCCTGGCTCAGAGTGCGGTGGGGAGGGTTTCTTCGGGGTGCCCAGTCAGTGCAGGAAGTTCATCAGGTGCGTCGGGAATGGTCGGGACAGTTATACGAGATACGAGTTCGAGTGTGGGGAGGGGACAGTGTGGGACACTGAGAGCAATGTGTGCAACCATGCGTGGGCTGTCAAGCGGTCAGACTGTGGAGTTCATCAGGGGTCAACAGGTACTGGTGGACAACAGCAAGGGTCCGACAGTCAGAACTGGAACCAGCAGCAGAGTGGAGGTAATCAACAACAAAGTATGAGCTCACAAAATGGTGGGCATCAACAACAAAGCGGAAGCTCCCAAAATGGTTGGAATCAACAGCAAAGTGGCAGCTCACAAAATGGTGGAAATCAACAGCAAAGTGGAAGCTCACAAAATGTTGGAAACCAACAACAAAGTGGAAGCTCACAAAATAGTGGATCTCAACAACAAAGTGGAAGCTCACAAAATGGTTGGAATCAACAGCAAAGCGGAAGTTCACAAAATGGTGAGAATCAACAACAAAGTGGAAGTTCACAAAATGGTGGGAATCAACAACAAAGTGGCAGCTCACAAAATGGTGGAAATCAACAACAAAGTGGCAGCTCACAAAATGTTGGAAATCAACAACAAAGTGGAAGCTCACAAAATGGTTGGAATCAACAGCAAAGTGGAAGTTCACAAAATGGTGAGAATCAACAACAAAGTGGAAGCTCACAAAATGGTTGGAATCAACAGCAAAGCGGAAGTTCACAAAATGGTGAGAATCAACAACAAAGTGGAAGTTCACAAAATGGTGGGAATCAACAACAAAGTGGCAGCTCACAAAATGGTGGAAATCAACAACAAAGTGGCAGCTCACAAAATGTTGGAAATCAACAACAAAGTGGAAGCTCACAAAATGGTTGGAATCAACAGCAAAGTGGAAGTTCACAAAATGGTGAGAATCAACAACAAAGTGGAAGCTCACAAAATGGTTGGAATCAACAGCAAAGCGGAAGTTCACAAAATGGTGAGAATCAACAACAAAGTGGAAGTTCACAAAATGGTGGGAATCAACAACAAAGTGGCAGCTCACAAAATGGTGGAAATCAACAACAAAGTGGCAGCTCACAAAATGTTGGAAACCAACAACAAAGTGGAAGCTCACAAAATGGTTGGAATCAACAGCAAAGTGGAAGTTCACAAAATGGTGAGAATCAACAACAAAGTGGAAGCTCACAAAATGGTTGGAATCAACAGCAAAGCGGAAGTTCACAAAATGGTGAGAATCAACAACAAAGTGGAAGTTCACAAAATAGTGGAAATCAACAACAAAGTGGCAGCTCACAAAATGGTGGAAATCAACAGCAAAGTGGAAACGAACAAAATAACTGGAACCAGCAAAATACAGGAACATCTCCAATAAATCAGTTTGAAAATAACTTTGTACAAACCACTCCCCTTACACAGATTCAGACAACAAACTCTCCTCCTCAGCAGGGGGGTCAAACCTTGACCACAACCAGTGCGGTGCAACCTGGGGCTGGTTGCGACTCAGAAGGATTCCACTCTATCCCTGAGGACTGCCGGAAGTTTTACAGGTGTGTCGCAGGTGAAGGGCGGGGATTCACGAGATACAACTTTGAGTGCGGAGAAGGAACTGTATGGGACTCTGAAAACAACGTGTGCAACCACGACTACGCCGTTCAGAGGCCTGGCTGTAGATCTTCAGTGGGAGAGGGTACTCCACCGAGCGTGAACACTCAAACAACTCCACAACAAACCTCCACGACGTCATCTAGCTATAGTAACACCACTCAGGCATCTGGCAATGAACAATCCACGACTTCCTCATCAACATCATTGTCCTCATTCTCAAATAGTTCACAGCCTTCAAGTTCAACATCATCATCGTCTTTAACTTCAAGCTCTCAGTCGTCTCAAACAGCAACAACATCTTCCACCTCCTCTCAAATTCAGAACCAGCAATCCACCGCCTCCTCATCTCAAAGTCAAATGTCATCCGCAAGTAGTCAGCAGTCAACAGCATCCTCTAGTTCCCATGCTCAGCAATCGTCATCCTCTACGAATAATCAACAATCTACTTTGTCTTCTGTGAGCCAGAATCAACAGTCAACAAATGTATCTGAAAACAATAATCAGCAAACAACAATGACCTTTGTAAATAATAATAAGGAATCTACATCATCCGAAAGCACATCAACCTCGTCTCAAAATCAAAACCAGCAAGGATTAACATCCGCATCATCTTCAGAGAGTAATCAACAAGCTACTGATTCAGTAAGTAACAATGAACAGTCTATGGGTTCCAGTTTAAGTGGAAGTAATCAACAGACTACAGACTCGTCTCAGTCTTCCAACGAGCAGCTATCAAGTTCAACTTCTGGAAATAAGCACTCAACATCTTCATCAAATCAACAAGAAAATAATGGGTCTTCCCAAAGTGAGAGTGGAGAATTGTCCTCTAATGGGCACAGTCAAGGATCAACAGAATCTCTTTCAACTTCTACTACGTCTTCCCCGGGACAGATCTCTTCTCAGCAGGATGGGTCTTGCCAATCGGAAGGCTTCTTTCCAACTCCAGGAAATTGTAAGAAGTTTTACCGTTGTGTCGATAACGGAAAGGCAGGATTCACAAAACATGAATTTGAGTGTGGGGAAGGAACAGCATGGGACGTTGATAGCAACGTATGTAACCATGAGTACGCCGTACGTAGAGATTGTAACAACATTGATAGCAGCCCTGACACTACATCCCCTTCATCAGGTGGAGGCCAATCAACTGAGGAGGGAGGGAATCACCAAAGCACCACACCTTCATCCACAACCCACCAAGGAATTTTAACTGGAAATCAAGGCAGCCCCACCAGTCCTTCACCTTCTGAGGTGCAAGAAGGTTTCAAACCTTCAGAGGAGAATATAGAAGGTTCTGAACGTCCAACAAATGAAAATGAGCCTTTTTCCGGAAATCAAACCACATCTAATTTAAATTCGCACGGAAGCTCTACACCAATCAGCCAAGCTAGCAGCACATCACCTAGTGTTAGCTCTCAGAGCTCCACTACTGTGTTATCATCTGAAAATCAAGAAAGTTCTACACCAATACGCCAAGAAGGCAGCACAACACCTAGTTATAACCACCAGAGCTCAACTATTGCACCATCATTGGAAATTCAAGGAAGCTCTACTACTCCTAATGGTTTGATTGGTTTAGAAAGTTCACAACCTCCACCAGATTCATCAGCGCAGCAAGGTGACAGTAACTCGTGTGCGTCTGAAGGTTTCTTCCCAACACCAGGTAGCTGCAAGAAGTTTTACCGTTGTGTCGGTAACGGTAAAAGCAGTTACACAAAGTATGACTTTGAATGCGCTGAAGGAACTGCGTGGGATACGGATAGTAACGTGTGTAACCATGAGTACGCCGTACGAAGAGATTGTAACAAAGTTGTATCGTCTGGAACAGAAGAAGAGTCCTCTGGAAAACCCACTATTGCCCAAGAAGGTCCTTCTAACACTATTACTCCAGAAACACCAATAAAGGAGTCTTCAACAACACCAGCAAGCTCTTCGGAGGGTGGTTTACCATCCGGTGGTCCTATGGAACAAGAAAATCCAACGAGACCAGAAACTATCTTGAGTGAAAAACCATTAACATCAACGGAACCCGCAACGTCGGTCCAAGATAATTCAACGATCTCCACAAACATAATTGTTTCAACTACTACATCAGGATTAGGTGAATCAAATGAAAGTCCTTTATCTTCGAATGTAACTTCTGAATCTCCAGTAGCTGAGAGCTCGGCTACACCAACAAGTGAACAACAGACTAGTTCGACAAATTTCTCAAGTAATCAGCCCATTACATCAACGGAATCTGCAATGTCAGTGCAAGATAATTCAACGAGCTCCTCAAACGGCATTGTATTGACCACATCATCGGGGCAAGGAAAACCAAGTGAAAGTTATATTCCTTCAAACGATTCCGGCTCTCCAGTAGATGGGAACCAAACTAAAAGCAATGGGACTTCTCCTTGCAGCCAAGCAGAGAAACCTTCAACTCAAAATACCACTTCACAGAAAGTGTCTTGTACCTCAGCGGGCTATTATGCGCACCCAACAGACTGCAAGAAGTTCTACCGCTGCGCGGATTGGGACGGCGATAAAGGCCAAAGGTTCTCTGTGTATCATTTCGATTGCCCCGAAGGAACCATATTTGACCCAAGTCTGAGTGTTTGTAACCATGAGTTGAGCGTCTACCCCCCTAGGGATTGTAGTGGCACTCAGAGCACTACAGTGATGTCCTCTACCGATACGACACCATCCACGACAACATCCACGACGCCATCCACGACACCATCCACGACACTATCCACGACACCATCCACATCATCCACAACACCATTCACAACGCCATCCACGACGTCATCTCCAACATCATCCACAACACCTGTCGAGCAGGAGATGACCAGTACCACAGAACAACCAGATTCGACGACCATGGCTACTACTGAAACTCCAGGTAAATGTTACAAGTCATTTGTTTAAGTTACATTTTTATGATTAATGCTTTTAGCACCAATGTTACCCACACCGGTGGATACGCGGGATAAGATGCTAACCTCGTTAAGTCTGATTTACCAATGATTGAGGGGTTGGAGTCCGAATCCCTAACCGGGTGCAATGAAGTTTTTTTTATTAAATGGAATACCACGCAAATTTAGGTACAATTCCTCTAAATTATACCTTTTAATTTACTAGTTTATTAGTATAAATATGTGGATAGCTCAAATGAGTAGTGAGGCATTGGGCACAGAAAAAAACAAAGGTTATTGATCACTGAATTTTAAGGATGGTTCACCCATATTAGAATGGCGCGAGAGTACAGAGATAGATGACAATGATAAATCGCATAAGAATAAATACTTCGATATACTCAGCTGATATTTGAACCTTGACCTCACCTGTCACCACCAATACAATCTCTTGTGAAACTGACGCCTTTGATTGCATGGTAATTGGTGCGGGTCTAGTTCTTATTACTTTTAAGTTTGTAAACGTCGTTTTTGGTCACTTTAATAAATACATATTTGTAAATTCGGTAAACTCATTGACATGCATCTATGGTTGCATGATCTAAGGCATCATTCTTGCAATAGACTGGACTACTGGTGATAAGAAGATCGGGGCTCGAGTTCGTATCAGGTGTAACGAGGTTTTTTGCTCTAGATGGTTTCTCACACTCCCTCCGTGCGAGTTTGGTTACACTTTCTCTACAATTATTACTTTTCTTTAAACCTTGAATACACGAAGGAAATAAAAACTTGGAGATTGCTACTCAAAAAACAAGTAATGTAAAGTTAATTGCAATGTAAAAACTAATTATTTCTTAAGCAAGTTTCCACGACTCAAAGATTATATATTTCTCTCTTAATTTAATGGTGATAAAGCTGCAGCGGGTTCTGGATTACAATGGATTTCGAATTAACTAAGATATAATTTAAATAAATATAAATTTATTAAAAATGGAAATGTTTTACAACTTAAAACTCACTGACAGCCTTGCTTGTCAATCAGTAATCAACTTTTTTTAAAATGAAAAATAAGTTTTGCTTTTAAAAAATGTAGATCTGAAATAATTTAAAAAACTTATATATTTTAAAGGTTCATTTTTTTTAACATAACGTCCTACTAACCATTTAGGCTGTACTTATATGGACAAATTAAGCTAAAGGGTTAGGGATAGATAAGGTTAAATTTAGAGGAAGTGAACCAACATTTGCGTGGAGACAGAATGGAAAACCATTTAGGAAAAATCCTGTCCGTACCGGGATTCAAACTCCGGGAGTCCAGTATATTGCAAGGGTGATGCCTTAGACCATGCAATCACCGAAATGGGTTTTAAAGATTAGGATCTCCCAAATAAATTGGGTCTTAATAGTAAACGTCTCCTATTCGAATCCTTGTTTTATACAAAATGTATAACATTACATAAAATATATATATTATATAAAAATTGTGATACACACCATACTTAAAACATGCATGTAAATTCATAGGTGAGACGGATACCGTGACTGCAGGGGAAACTACAGATCAAACCGACCAGGCTCTCACTCCCGGAGGGACGACGGCCGCTGTGGAACAAAGTACAGTCACATCCGAAATAACAGGTGGGACAACCACCCTACAGACCACAGACCCCACAGACTCAACAGATCAAACAAACCCATTTTCAGAGACAACTGAACCAGAAGGACAGACCACCGTAGCTACAGTTTTGGAAACAACCAATCCTGATCAAGAAACTACAAGACCCGGGGATACTGCTACAGAGCAAACTACGTCACTTTCAGAGACGACAAATCCAGTCCAGCAGACAACAGAGTTTACTGAGCCAAAAAATCCAATACAACAGACAACAACTACAGTCCCGCTGACAACAGATTCTAGTGAGACAACTACAGCCCAACAGACAACAGATTCTAGTGAGACAACTGCAGCCCAAGAGACAACAGATTCTAGTGAGACAACTGCAGCCCAACAGACAACAGATTCTAGTGAGACAACTGCAGCCCAAGAGACAACAGATTCAAGTGAGACAACTGCAGCCCTACAGACAACAGATTCTAGTGAGACAACTGCAGCCCTACACACAACAGATTCTAGTGGGACAACTGCAGCCCAACAGACAACAGATTCTAGTGAGACAACAGGAGCCCAACAGACAACAGATTCTAGTGAGACAACAGCAGCCCAACAGACAACAGATCCTAGTGAGACAACTGCAGTCCAACAGACAACAGAGTCTAGTGAGACAACTGCAGCCCTACAGACAACAGAGTCTAGTGAGACAACGAACCCTACAGACCAAACTACTTTATCTTCAGAGACCTCCAGCCCTCCTGAGAAGGGTACCGAGCCTTCAGAGAGTACAGCCTCCACCCCAACGTCGACAACCACATCAGAATCGCCGCCCGGACAGCAGATCTCTAACTGCGCGGTGTCCGAACTGGAAGACCACCAAGTAGCCTTCGTGTGCCCCACGGGGTTCAGGCGTCATCCCAAGAACTGCCAACTGTTCTATCAGTGCACCACCTCTCCCAATAGTCACGAGGTGAAGGTGCTGGTGCTGTCATGTACCAACGACACGGTTTTCGACGAACAGAAGCTGCAGTGTCTACCACACGACCAGGCGGCTCCTTGCAGCGTAGGCAGCAAACTATACAGAGGACTGGATGATGAACCAACGACGGTAAGTATTTTACTATCATATCCTTACCAGTGACGTATATACGAGGGAAGTCGGGGGGTAGGAGACGGGGTTGTGGTGAGGGGTGAGCGACGTTATCTTGCGGCTCTTAAAATAATTAATAGATAGTATTATGATAGTTTATCAGTAACCTAGCAGTTGTGTGAAAATTAGATCGTTCTCTCTCCATTAATGCTAAGCATATCATGCTAAGGTGGGATGGAAGCGAGAAAAAGCAGTGTTTTTGCAGTTTTTATGGCAAAACTTTTTTTGGCCAAAATAAATAAAATATTGCTCCAGTACAAACATAGAATTAAATTTTCTTTACATGGTGACCCCATAATTTCTTGAATATCTGTCAAGGGTGTTCTGTAATTTGATGACAACTTTTTCTCTTCATTTAAAAGGTTTGTTAGATAATGCCACCATACTCATGATAGATATTCAGGGAATGTTTGTAATCAACATCTCAAGAAAATTAAACTTTATGTTTGAAATGGAATAATATTTTATTTATTTTGGCCAAAAAAAGTTTTACCATAAAACTGCAAAAACACTGGCCTTTTCTCGCGTCCCCTTCCATCCCGCCTTAATAATGTCATGTTCTTATCATTACTACAGTATTAACAATCATCTTTGGATTTCAAGTTAAAATGTCCTATAATTTCTCCTTGGACTTGAAACTGATATTTTTCCTTGGTGATAGAGCTTGAAAAAAAAACTTAACACTTTATTCATTTGTTCATTATAAGCTCAAGTAATATTATGATTTCTTTGTAAAAAGTAACTTTCTCTCGTAAGAGTGTATAAAGTGAGAATGAAATAAACTTATTCTATTTTTATTACATGAATAGAAAAAAGTATAGGAGAAGGCCACATACAATTGGTCATAGCTGAAAACGGGCTTGGGAAGATAGATATCAACCATGTTTAAGGTTTGACCATATAGCTACTTAAAAGTAATTGAGAACATCAGTTTAACTGGGAACTGCCTCCGTCTCAAAATAAAGGAGGTGTCAGTCAGGGCCTACAGGTAGCCGAACCAACTGTCGGTAAGAAACATACATTCACTTGAGATAAACCTGTTCATACTGCTGCACTGATCATAGCTTTTTATACAATTTTGTCACTTCTAGGCAGTTCCATTACTTAGGCCCTGTATATTATTTAGGTATCCAAGGAGCATTATTATACCTCCTATTTTTAAGTTTAACTTGTGTGGCAGTAACTTATTCTTGAGGGTGTCAATCTGTTTGAAAATCCTTCAGTTGCATTTTCCCGCTCATCCTTACAGTCAACACTGAGTTCACACTGACGTAACAATGGAATTCTCCTTCTAAAATACTAAATATTGTACCTCATTTATTGGTGTATCCTGCTCATTTAGTGGGCACATAATACCCATTCAAAATATCAGTTGGGATCAACCTATTTCCAAATTTTTAGGAAACTACCAAGCCGTGTGTCAGTATTTCCTCTGGCCCTTCTATTATATTTTCTTTCAAAATATATTTTTTCAGTTTTACATCACCCAATTGTATATTCCAGCTCGCTTTGCTCGTTGGGGGCTCCACTTACAAACCCCCAGTGAGTTCGCCAAATCCGTAGCTGCTGGTGCAATCCGTTTTTTAATAGGTCTTACCGTTTAACCACTAGAGACCTTCAAGGAAAGGTCCACACAGACTTTAAAGTTGCTCCGCCATTTTGAATTTTTTTCTGGGATTAAAAATTAAATTTTATAACTTTTTGGAATTTTTCCGTCGGTTACAGGCTAGACGCTATAATTTTGCCAAATTTCAAGTTTATAGCTCATCTGGAAGTGGATAAACATTAATGTCAGTGAATGAGTGAATGAGTTAGTCAGCCATGTGGCTTTATATATTCCAATAACGTAAGTTACTGTTTATTTCCTGTACATATTGTTTATCTTGAGAATTTAAACTTATTTCACAGCTGAGAGTATTTAATACTTCTCTGGACGATTACTGCCCTCTGAACATGAATAAGAATTGCCTATTCTGCAACAAATTATTGACTGTATTTATTGCATGGCTCAGATCCAAAGTTGACTCATTCTATATTAGCAGTTTGGCCTCTAATGGCGGTTGCATTGTTCAATGTCATCCTAAAGCATGTTTTTGTGCTTTGTTCAACGTCTAATAGGCGCTGCTGAAAACTGTGTCTTCCTTGTTCACGTCTTGGATGATTTCTGGAAAGTGATGGGGTGGCTTCCTCTAGTTAAATTCCTATCACTTTCTGAATAGTAGTATCAGTATGTTATGTGTACATTTCGGAGAGTCAAATCTTCACAATTAAAACATCAGAAAGTATGATTATCGCTTTTCCTGGCAAAGTTCTCCAACACCATATGAAATTAAGTTTCTCGTAGCTTCTTAGACTCGGCGGATGAACCAAATACACCAATAAAGTCAAATATCTCCCTCAGAGGATTTATCACTTTCACTAAAAAAAAAGCTTCTTTCTGTCATTGTATGCTCCCACATTCTTTTATTTTAAAGATGCCTTAAATTATAGAAGTAATTGATTTGTATGAACAAACAAGTATATAAATGTAAGCTTAAATTAAATAAGCATGTTTGACCTTACCCATGTAAGAAACAAATTTTAATTTACTAATATGGACACGAAACAAGAAACAAAACTATGAAGACAGATACCTGTGTTATAATCTGTAATTTTTCTTTGGATTTGATATTGGAATTTATACTCTAGTTTCTCTTTGGTTTTGAAAGTCAAATAAAATGTCGATGAATTAAAATGATTCAATAAATTATTTTTTATATGCCTACATTTTATTTGCTCTCGATTTTTGAAAGTTTTTCTCACCTTTAAAGTGGTTCCTCTATAATTTCACCAAATTTCAGCTTTCTATCTCATTGAGAAATACCATAAGTTCTATATACCTATATACATGTCGATATACAGACACCACTATAATTTATTAATATTGATCTTCCATTTTACCAAATTTCAATTTATATTCTTTATTTGTTTTCAATTTTAATACATCAATAATCAAAAAATCTTATATTTAAAATCTTATCTTATCTTAGATAACGCTCCTGACAACAACTATTTTTGAATGTTTTCTAAAATGTTATATTTAATTATTTCTAAGGAAAAAACAACAATCAAACTCCAGATCGCCAGTTTACCACTTTGTTAAAGATAATAACTCCAATTTTAAAGAAGTACATTTAATTCCTTGCCAGGAATTGAGCTCAGGGATCTTAACTAATATGACAAACGCACTGCTGACTGAGCTATGTTGTAAAACTGTATTCCAGATTTAAAAATCTTCAACGTTAAAATTGTGACGGATTTCAGGTGCAAGTCTCGCCAGGAAGCGCCATCTGTCCCACCAAGGGTCACCACCCGTACCCTGGAGACTGCCTCAAGTTCTACAAGTGCCGCCAAGGCTCGAAGGGCAAACTCCAAGGCTACCTGTACCAGTGTCCGGAAGGGCACGCCTATTGGGAGGTGTCCAAGAGGTGCGAGAAGATCATCAAGATCCCGGCCTGCGCCTCTGACAGGACTTCGTACAATATACCCATTGAGATGAGGGACGTTGGAGCCCGGAGTCTTTTCAGCTACTGGGACTTCAATAGCTAGCCATGACGAGGAACGTCTAAGTGAGGAGTCTCTTCAGTTACTGGGACTTCAAGAGCTAGCAACGGTGAAGAATGTCGGAGTGAAGAGTTTCTTCAGCTGCTGGGACTTCAAGAGCGAGTAACGGTGAAGAATGTCTGAGTGACGAGTCTCTTCAGTTGCTAGGATTACAAAAACTAGCCACGACGAGGAACGTCTGGGTGAGAAGTATCTTCAGCTGCTTCCGTTACTGGGACTTAAAGACGTTGTCAAAGCTCACGTTGTTAATTTATTCTTTGCCGACCACGAAGCTGTAAAGAAAAATGCAAACTTGAGATTCAGTTGAAGATATTAGGGGCTTAGGTGGGGCTGTATTTTCAAGTAGTTTAAATTATTCCAGAATTGACTATCTTATTAACCATATTTAGCTTCTAGTTGAGACTTGATCATAGCATGGTTCGACTACACTAAGGCGTCAGCCTAGTATTTTTCTTAAAATTCTCCCAAGGATTCGTGAATGAATTCCGGTTGAAGTTTCAAGGAGGGGGCAAGATAACAGTTGTTCAAAATACACTAAAATCAGATTTGAGACGATAATAGCCTAGAAGAGAATAATAGCTACTGTTATTATTTAATAAAGTTAGTAAATTTATTTATTTAATCAAAGTGACTTAACGATTAAAATATTGGCAGAAAAACATGCTTACTAGGAAAATTGGCTTGTTTTCCTTTTGTAATAAATATTGTTCAGCCCACTTAACTTTGGAATATTTTAAATGTCGGTGTTTCAGCTTTTAAACTTTACCGTGGTTTACCAAACGGTTGACTATTGTTTTAAAGTAAGGGTATGGCTTTCAACTGATTCGTCAATAGTTGCATTTTAGCTTACCAGCTACTGTAAATATCAATGCCTTAAACCTAACTAGAAAATACGCTGTTGAACCTGATATGTTATGTTAATATGGTCATGTTATAGTGACCTTAAATCATATGTACCTAGATTGGCATCGTTATATTGGGGTTCATGGTGCTAAGGTGTTTTGCTTTTGGAAATATTGCCTTCATTTTCTTGCCTATAATAATGTCGAAATGTTTCGATCAAACGTTATAAACAAGCATTACTTCTTAAGTATCTTATTTATTTATTTATTTATTTATATACAGCGAAATATTGATTCTTGGTTTGTCAAAGCATTAATTCAAAATAAGGGTCATCCAGGGGAAGTTGCCGATATGGAATGATTTGTTTTCACTTTATATAATATTTAGAAATAAAAATCCATAAAAAAACATTATTTTAATCAATAGTTTATTATTTAGAGCACAGAATAAAATTAAAAGCATTGTAATTTTCTTTATATTTGATGTTATTACGTAATGCCGAATAAATGTTACACGCAAAGCTTATTTGGCTCGCGGTAATGTTGGCCTTTTTTCAATGTTAAAAAGTTACTAAAAACACAGCTTAGTGTTCATTCCCCTCACAAATATGTGTTGTCACTTTGAAGAGGGAAGCCATTTGGGATCACTTGTCAAATTTACATTACACATTTGTTAGGGAGAGGAATTTGGAAGTATTTTTTAGTAAATTTCAATTTGTATAAAAGCTCAAAGTTCCTGAAAACGAACTATACAAAGAACTTCTCTATTACTTTTTCATATATCTATGTGCATTTTAATTTACTTTTAAATTAAATGAAACAATGTACAGCTATGAATATAATAAATGTATTATATTAATAGTTAAAGTTAATATATTTATTGATTACTCTGAATTAACTTTAGCGTTAGTGATTTTTGATACTAATATCAGTATTAAAAATTAACTTTTATTTCACTCTTTATAAATATAATAATGATTGTTGTAACTGAAATTACTATTAATAAGATTATTTATTTATACCCAAATAGTTTAATATTGTATACAGATCATAATATTAATAAAATATATTTATGTGAACCAAAATTGATATTAATAGCAAGGAGGTATTACTCGATTTCATGTGAATCTCAACATTTTTGGTAAAATTTATTATTGAATATAGTACACTTTTATTTTTTGGTAATGTCTTTAATAAATGATGGATCCACACTTTGCCAACATTCAACTTTCCAATATTTAAAATGTTTAAAATGAATCAAATGTTGATCTTAAATATCATTTGAATGGTTTTAGATCTCAAAAATAAGGTTAAGGCATATAGTCTTAGTGTTAATATTAAGTTACTCTAGCTAATGCACTTCCAACACACATGATTTTGCTATTCTTGAAATAAATGTGTGCTCAAAAACTAAAATATTTAGTTACATTCATGATTAATAATAGTAATAATAATAATAAACAAAACAAAAACTAGTGCTCTAGCTAGATTAAAAATGTATTATTTTCATCGGCGTAGAAGAATATTTAGAGCCATGTGATCCATTCATTTGAAAAATAAATGTTACCAAAAAATAAATTGTTATAAACTATTATCAGTGAAATAGATGTAAACACCACTTAATATGATTTATTTGTACGAGTACAAAAGTGTGTGAATAATAAGATATTACTCAGTATCAATTATTGCTGACCCTGGTGACTCCAGAATGCTAGGGTGTTTGGGTGTTTGTAAGGGTGTCGGTACTATCATCACGTTTATAGAAACAAGTTTAACCTTCTCACTGAGACACATTGTCTCCCAGATGAACGCTTGATAAACAATCTAGTCTTTAATGTACACACAGTTTGTTTTCATGTCACGTCATATATCCCGTGTTTAATAAAATTTGTTTTATACCTGATTAAATTCAATGGTTTTATTTCCACCACTATTGTTCAAGAGTCCGTCCCACTCCACGAATAGCGCGTGACTAAGTCAAGTAATTAATACAGATTGAGTCAGACGTCGCATTGTGGTGTGGTTTTTCTGTCATTTACATCCGAAGGTAATGAAATTGAGACCAACGAAACCCTTTTACCACATGTGATAAAAAATATAACAAAATCGAAATATAATTGAGCTTATTTTAAAATTAAAAGAAAAAAATCTATTTAATTGGTCACAAATGTTGCTTTTGTCAAGAGAAAAAGGTATAAAAATGCACATTGATGCGGTTTCTAGGTTTGAACGTAGTGATGTATCTAATATCCCAGTTAATCCGTCGTGATGTGGGTTATTAATATACTTAATATACTTAACATGTGTTTATATTAGTGTCAATTGCTCGGGGATGTTTATTTAGCGAACTTTTAGTGAGGTAACACATGAGGTGAGACTATTGAGCACGAAGGCAAAGAGGCGCGGGGCGGGTTGTATTATGGTAGGAATAAAGAATAGAGAGAGAGAGAGGAACATTTTTTTTTTGTACAAAACATTAACCGATACTACCACTGGGAACAATATTTATACTACCCACTTTGTACCCCTTTCTACAAAACATTAACCGATACTACCACTGGGAACAATATTTATACTACCCACTTTGCACCCCTTTCATGCTGTCCCCTGGACAGAACAAACCGAACCGTCATGAAATGTCTTGTGGACGGATGACAGAAACAGTGAACTTGCTCATCACTCCTCAACATTACTGTCATACGTATGTTCTTTCCCACGCATGAGCACATGTTGTTTTACAACTGCATCCGCCATCTTGGATTTTTAAAGTTTCAGATTTTTCACATGAAGATGGCATGCTCCAAATTTCAGCTTTCTATGACTCAATTTGTACGTTGCATACGCCATATTGGATCCACCAACTTAGATTATTTTAAGTTTAGAATTTTTCTCATAAAGATGATATACTCTATAGCATCCGTACCAATTTTCAACTCTCTACGACTTGGGGTATCGGGAAGTAAGAGAAAGAGCCCGTATGAACAGACAGAGAGAGCAGGAATGTTATAGAATGTATGTATCTTCTCATTATATCTAAAAAAAATAAGTTAAATTGTTTTTATAGCAATAGTTCCCACACAACAAAATACCCTAGTCCTTCTAAGCACTCTCTGAGCTCAAACCAGGCTCCTCTTCAACTACTCATAGATAAAGCGTATGGAGGTTTTAAAGTTCAAACGAGTGAACTGTTTTAAGGAAACACATTCAAGAAGAGGTTTATGTGTTGTTGTTGTTGTTGGATATTTTTCCTTTCCAAAACAGGAAATATTTCCCAGGCCATAACGCGGCAGGTTATGCGCTATAAATTACAAAATAAATCACTTTGAAGTTACATATTTCTTGATAACAAAAAGGTTTGCTACGTTAAATAGTTTGAAAGAGAGTGCGATAGCCCCTTCACTTTCAAGTGACATCAAGACAGCCTGAAGTCGTGGGCGAGATATTCGCTCTAGAGAGAAGACTCGAATAAATCTATCTAGGTCACATTTGTGTGATGTTTCATTTCACCTGAACTAATGTTTCTCCAAGTACGACATTTCTACCAGGGTATGAGCTTTAACAATATATTGTGTTACATTAATTTGTTTTTTCAGCACTGCGTCTTACTACCCATTCAGGTTATACGCTTATGTATTAAATACGATAGTGGTTTTAGAGAAGATAACTGTTTTATAAACAGAAAGTGTACTCACATTTGCACGGAAGTAGAGTGAAAAACCATTTTGGAGAAAACCTCTCAGTACACCCGACCGAGATTCAAACCTGGATCTCCCCATCATCGGCAGCTTAGCCTACTGCAAGAGTAGCGTGTTAGACCACGCGGCCACTGAAGCGGGGTTTGTTACATTAATTTGTTTTTTAGCACTGTGTCTTACTACCCATTTGGGTTATACGCTCATGTACTAATTACGCTTATGGTTCTAGGTATAAGGAACGTTTAATTTAGAGGAAGTATACCCATATTTGCGTGGAGGAAGAGAGTGGGAAACCATTTATGAAAACCATCATCAGTACACCCGACAGGGATCGAGCCACGATCTTTCCCTCATAGACAGTCTAGTCTATTGCGAGATTAGCGTCTTAAACCACGTGGCACCGAAACGGGTGATACATTAATATCAGCATCATTAACACATTTTAACTTTATCACGTGGAGAAATTATTATAGCTATAAACATTTTTTCCATCTCAAGACTATTGGGGCTACAGCCGAAACGGTTTTATAGATTTCGTTCAAGTGTTTGATGTGTAGATGTTATATGGTAATGCCTCGAGGTTAAATCATGATTTTAATTCTAGTTATAAGATTAAGCGTAGTTACTGTTGACTGAATTTTGAAAAGTCAAAATTTTTAGAAAACGGCTCTAACGATTTTGTTCAAAACTATGGGCCAGTTTCATAGTCAGATTTAGTACGCCTAAAGTGAGAGTCGATACTAAATACAGGACGACACTTACCTAGACCAAAATGGAATGGGCCAGTTTCGCATATGAAACTGGCCCATTCCATTCAATTTCAGGTAGGTGACGTCTTGTATTTAGTATAGCGCCGCACTTNATATGAAACTGGCCCATTCCATTCAATTTCAGGTAGGTGACGTCTTGTATTTAGTATAGCGCCGCACTTGAGGCGTACTAAATCTGACTATGAAACTGGCCCAAATATTTGGAGACTGTTTTACATAATAAGTAGCCTTGTACACTTGTTTTTTTCGGAGAAACATTCATTTGGGGATAGCTTACAGATAACCATTATCGGATCTATAATATCTATAATAGACACTTACTTTATTTCATTGTGTGTGCAACCTTCAAATAGCATGGAATTTAAAAATGCTGTATGGCGTTAAGATTCCGATTTGAAACTTAGTACGAACGACGTAAAAAAAACTATCTTAAATATCAAGGCTATTAACAACGAGTGACCTTGAGGAAACTCCCCCAAATCCACTTGGCGAGGAATGGTAAAATCACATATGTGAAGTAATCCCCCCTTCATTAGGCCCAGATTCGAGCAGATTGTTTTATCAACTGTGTGGTTTTTCCATTCTCTCTGACCAGTAGTGAGAGTACATTTCTTCCCTAATCCTCAAATTAAGTCTTTAATAATCATTGATTTCAACGTGACTATATAAAAAGTTGGTATGGTATGGAGAAGGTCTTGTGTTTGGTTTCTTTGTTTAGACCAATTTAGTAAATTAAATTTATTGAATTAATCTTGGTGAAGTTAATGAAACTTATATCGTTGCACAGAGCACTGATATGATTTACCTTTCATACTGCACATGAATGGAACTTAGTCAAAATAGTTAGGGATATATTTTTCTAAATTGAATGTATTGTTTGTTTGCTGCTTCAGATAAAGTATTAATTTGTTTAATATAATGCCTGAGTCTATATTAATAATGCACTGAAAGAGGATGCATGTATTTTAAAACATAAAAAACATAACCAAGTGGTTTGTGTTCTATTGAAGTGTACAGACATATACACAAACAGAAATATATACGGACAGAAATACGCACAAAAATAAATATATATGCCCAGTGATAGAAATACACACAAACAGAAATACATACAGAAATACATACAAACAGAAGTATATAGACATATACAGTCATACAGACTTATAGACAGAAAATTATACGTACACTACATATACACACATATATATATATATATGCAGACAGAAAGATATACAGACAGAAAGACATACTGACAGAAAGATATACAGACAGAAAACATACAGACAGAAATACATACATACAGAAAGACATACGTATATAAATACAGTACATTCAAACATAAAGACATGCATACATAATTACATGGACAAAAGACATACAGCTATAATGGCAGAAAGCTATACATACACAAAGACATACAAGCACAAAGACATAAATATACACACACATAAATACATACAGACATGAAGACATACAGACGGTACGCCAAAATCGCTTGTTTGGAATCTAAAGCGCAAAAAGTACATTTTTGTCAAAGTATGAGAGGTTTTTTTTTTAGTGTAGGCCTAACAATATTTATTTATTCTTCATACATAAGCAAAAGTAAATAAAAAAAATATTGGTTCAAAATGATTTTTTCCTTACTGACTTTATGTCAACAAACAAGACTGAGTTACATGTGATGCACTCTTTAACATTTCTCCCCCCCACCCCCCTTTCCACAACGTGTTCCTATTGTTCTTATGCCATTGTCATGACGTCACACAATATTTGGGAAACAAACCTTACCAGGACAACGTCTGCTTACTCTGCAAGATGAAGAAATAATATAACTAGAATGTGCCACTGCAAGTAAATATCGGCCATTAATAGGACACTGTGGGTGTGTGTGTGAAGCAAGCGGGGTGCGCTGGACACAGAGGCTTGGATGGCAGGTGAAGCGGCTCTTCAAACGGTCAACCAAATGACGGCACAAAAGTAAGTACAAGTTTGATGAATAATCAAGGATTAGAAAAAAACCAACTTTGGATGAAGGAATAAAACTCGGAAACCAGGGCTCTAAGTGGGCTGTGACTACAAATATGACGGTCCCTTAAGGGTGTTAAGCATTGCAGCTGTTTCGAAATTCTGGATTATTTACGAAGTGGTTTGATATTTCTTAAAGTAGTTTTCAACAACATTTAGGCTTAAGTTTTGACCAGTTGAAGAGTTTAAACTTTATATTTAAAGTTTAAAAAAAAGGTCTTGTAGCTTAAATATAACCTTAAAAAACTATCCTTCATTTGCTTCAAATTTTCTGTTGTAACCCTATCAAAAAATGACTTTATTTGATAGAGGATGGCTAGTTATAGGTCTCTTTCGTTTTACTTTAATCCCAGAAGTACGAATATTGGCGTAAAGCGCAGTTTAATTTTTTGTATTTAAACTTAAAATTTAAACTTTATAGTGAGACCTGTTGATATATTTCGCCTACAGTTTGGTGAAAACCATATTTAAAAATATGAAACCACTTCTTCAAAAATGCGGGATTTCCAAAACGCATAGAACGCCCTCCCCATGTAACAGCCATAAGGTGGGATGGAAGGAGACGTGGAAAAAATAAATAAAATATTGCTCCAGTACAAACATACAAACATCTTCACACGATGATCTCAAAATTTCTTGAATATCTCTCAAGGGTGTTCTGGAATTTAATTACAACTTTTTTTCTTCATTTAAAAAGTTTGTTAGATAATGCCACCATGGTCATGACAGATATTCAGGAATTATTGATATCAACAAGTGAAGAATATAAAACTCTATGTTTGTACTGAAGCAATATATGATTTATTTTGTACAAAAAAAGTTTTACCATAAAAACTACAAAAATGCTTCTCTTAGCTCGCGTCCCCTTCCACCCCACCTTAACATGCATTCGTAAATATCATTGAAGCTTTTGTTTCAGTGTAAGCTAAATTGGTGATGTGATGTAAGTGAATTTAATTCCGAGGCTATTTCAACTACATTATCGATTATTACGTCACTATTTAGTCCACTCATAACATCAGTTATATTTTCTACTGATAAGAGAAAAAATACCTCTAAATTGTTAGACAATAGTTGGGAGTCTAAATTTAATATAGGCCTATTTAAGTTGATAAAATGTTTTTTCAGCCGCTCGCTACTTGTGTAGATTGCACCATTACAAAGATAGTAACAATCGGTATTAACTAACATTATTCTACGTTTGGCGAAAGAAATTGTTTATAAAAAACACCAATAAACAACAAACGTTTACAATTAATGTCATCATATATCTTCACAAATGATGCACTCTGAATTCTCTGACTTACTCACTGACAATGTTTTTATTAAATGTAAACATTTTTTTAAAGAAAGGAATGGACTTCAGTCCGGAGATTTTTAAATGCACTTTAAGCTCTTTAGTTATTTTTTAACCACGTCTCACTACCCGTTCGAGTTGTACTGTAAGTCTATGTATTAATTAAGCTATAGGCTAGGGATTATTAAGGTTGAATTTAGAGGAAATGTACCTAAATTTGCGTGGAGAGAGAGTGTGGGAAACCATTTGGTCAAAACCACCCTCAATACACCCGACCGGGATTGAACTCCAATCTCTCTGTCATCGCCAGTCTAGTCTATTGTGAGAGTGATGCCTTAGACCATGTGGCCACCGAAGCGGGTAAGAAATACATTAATTTTGAGCTTGTATATAAGTTATTCGTACGTTGTACTTTTCCTGCTGCTGTTTACTTCTAAAAACGCCTGCCTAGTTTAGGCTATGGTCAGATTCGGGTATAAAGGCAGAAACTGTTTTGACAATAACAACAAATACTAAAATAGCTATCACTATATTCATAAGTCAAGTCATGTGATCAGCATGTATCATTTTTGATAGATAAGTTGAATACCTAAAAATAAGATTAATAGTATAGTAAAATGTCATCAATGTTGACCGCAAGAAAATATGGTTTATATTTTTTGAAAAAAAATCTTACTAAGTAATTATTGTAATTCATATAATCTGTATTCTAAAATACTCACTAGCCTTCTCAGTACAAAAATAAGGTGGTCTGGATGGAAGCTGTTTAGTTTCATTGTTTTATAACACAAATCTTAGACAAACACGCTCATAATTATATATGTTATGGTAAAAGCCTGAAACTAGCTACTTCACGAATTGGCTGGATTATTTTCACATTGGCCAGCTGGTCCAGTCAAATCACGAAATATCGATGGGGGAAATTATAATTGGAGTACTGGCCAGCCAAATCGCTGACTAAACACGACATCCTGGCCAGTTCCCAAAGTTCTGGATAGTATGACACAAAACAATCACATCCTAACCTAACATAACCTAACCTAACCTAGCCACTGGGGATAGGGAGTCGCCCCTCAAGTGGGAGTACCCGTGGGGTCCGGATGCAGACCGGAGCTTCCCCCTCCCCTAAGCCACCATCTTCCCCCTTAGACAGGACATAAATTAAACTGATTGTAAGATTTGTAATATATAAAATAGACTATAGAATTTACTAGACAGGAAATAACCGAAACCATTCCTGATAAAGAAATATCATATAATATGTTTCGTGCTTTGGCTAATTTTGGTGGTCAAAACTAGAAGAGGCTGGTAATTTCGCAAACTGGCTAAACTTCGGGCTTTGACCATGACATATACACAGAAAACATTATACAAGTGTTTAGAAAGTGTACGTTAAATAGCCCCAAATTTAAATGACTTATTAAAATATAGAAATACGTATATATACTAGCGGACCCGACAGACGTTGTCCTGCCCAAATTTTGGCTTTTCATTTGGGTGGCATAATTGATCTCGATATTAAAACAAATACTATGTGATCATCACAATTACAAATTCACAATGAACTCCAATTAGTGAGTAACACAAATATTACAAATTCAGTGTTTGTAAAGACAACATACAAAATAAAACATCTATTCATTTTTGGAATTTTGCCCACAACTCCACAAATATCAGCTGTATCGAAAAAAGTTGCGAATCTTGCTTACAAATTTTTATGCAGAGTACAGTTAATTTTATTTTATTGATCCCCCAACCCCCCGCCCCC